>JAXGGA010006189.1:0-71641 GCA_038373865.1 Uloborus plumipes
TGAATTATTCACTTAACAAGAGAAGGGTATAGATCACATTACGCCAGGTATGATGGAAAACATTAGCAAACACCACTCTATTTTTAAAATACAAACAGAAAACCTTAACTATTTGAATATGTAACTATGTTTTTTATTTATTTGTTACGTATTTTCTTTCCAAAGATTTTTTTAAAAATCGAATAGTAAGTAAAATCTTTTAGACAAAACGTCAGATTTGGGCATTATAAGTTGCACTTTTAACAAATATTTTGCCGATTATAAATCAGCAAAATTATTTTCATTTGGTTCCGCTCTTCTAACTGGCGACTAATTTTGACTTTTGTCAGGTTTTGAAATCTCGCCTGAAATTCGTACCGATTGTCTCTTGTCTCACTTGTTGTCAATTGACAATATCGAACGAAAACAAGATTTTTGGCAGATTTACAAAATTTTGCCAAGGTGTCAAAATGTTTTTTGTATCTACATCTGAAAATGTGCTTGCTGTTACGTTAGTGGTTGTATTTCTAATTAGGTCTTAGTTTTATTTCTCTGGTTATTTCTACGAAAAATTCCCCCTCTGCAACTTTACTAGAAAAAGTTGAACGAACTGTCATGTAGGAAGTTCTATGCAGCCAAAAGTCGCCAAGGTGCAATTCACTCGCTGATGATGAATTTAACCAACATTAGGTTATTTTGCTGTTCAATTTTGTTTTGAAATATTATGTATCAAATCCAAATCGCAAAAATTCTTGCTTATCGTTTTGAGTTCAGAATGAAAAGTATCTATATAAAGTGCGAAAGTCCACAATAAAGAACGTCTATAGAATACTAATGAATGATTTGATGTTTGGAGGAATGCTTGCATTCACCATTTTTCGGGTTTCTATAAAGAAATCATGCCATCCACCACAAACTCTAAAACGCGCTTCTGCAAATTCGTGGAAGGCATATAATGCATTCTCAATAATTTGTTCAATAATGTCGTGGTTCTTAAAAAATGCTCCATGCGCCGTTTTCATTATAAAAGTGAAAAAAAGTAGCAAACATTTGTCATTATTCGAACGATAGTTCTTCAGGATGATTTCAGATTCTTCCAAAATATATTTCCTCATGAGATTTTCGTCTGAAAAAATGTTATCGTCAAATTCGATCTTTTTCTTGTAAGTAGTTGATAGCGATAGTTTTGCATACGCAATCTCTTTGGGTAAATCTAGAGGGGACATTTCATACTTCGGCTTCCAATGTTTCCCTTTTAAGAATAAAGTGTTTTTGATGAGGGTTGTTAAAAAATAATGCAATGTTGCATTGTGAACGCGGCACATGTCTTTACATCCGAAATTTCGTGAAAAATCCATAACTGCTATAACTTCAACGTCGAATATCAGATTACTAAATATCGAATAATGAGCCGATTGATAAATTGTCGTCTTTTGTAGGTTGCGGGTATGAGTATCGGCAATACGTAACTACAATTGATTTTGTGGATAAATAGCGAAAATCTGTCGTACCAAAAAAAAGTTTGCAGTTCAGAACTGGTAAAATTAATACCTCAGTATAAATTTGAGGAGTTAAAGCAAAATTAGAGTCAAATTCTTCAGCAGAACTGCGTCAACGGGATGATTAGTGTTAGAATTTCTCTAAAAATAAAATAAAATAAAAATCGGAAAAAAAAATCATCTACAGAGCCAGAAATATTCATAAAACCAAAACCTTAAAATGAACGGTACGCTCTCACGGTACGCTCTCCTAAAAACGGCCGTTCTTTTGAACGATGAAAAGTATGGAACATTCAACTGATGCGCGTATGATAAAATCTCTCCCTTTCGGTTTCTTTCTTTTGAATTGCAAAAGTTTTAATGCAATATAATATTTTTGTTTCGAACCAATGTTACTTTCTGCTTTATTCATCACTTCAACCGTTGAAGTTCATTTCCGTGTGTCCGTCAGTAGTATCCAGTGTGACTTGTTCGAACTACTAACAAAATGTTCAAGCTTTCCACTTCCTATCCCACGCACCTGTTAAAATTCTTCTTAGCCTTTCTTTCACCAAAACTGTTTCTTAAGACGCCTTTTATCGAGATTATTTAGAGTGCCGTTTACGAAACTTAAGAGCCATCCACAGGCAACGAAAAATCAGAAGGAGTTCCTTGAGGAACCAGGCCTTGAGGAAACTCTCTATATGTGTATGGTGAATTCTGTTGAGATATTCCAGCGGATCTCCGGACCCTCCTCTTATGAGGTTTTCCTCAAGGAATCACTTGGGGATTTCCGCAAGGAAATCCTTTGGATTTTCTAGAGCGTGTGGGGAGCCCTTAACCATCTGATTCCCTGTTTTGAAAGCTCTATGTAACTGTTATGCTGCAGTAATTCTAGAACTGGGCTCCAGAAGGAGGTCCAACAAAAATAAAATAAAATATAAAAAAAACTTTTTAAATTTAAAGACTATTTCTGTCCGCTCATTCGCACTAAAAAGTATGAAATAAACTTAAGTATTCGATATAGTGATTATAGTGTTCAGAAATTTCAGCTCATCTTGATGTATTTATATTTACGTTAATGCTAAAGCAGCCAATAAAGTTTAAATTAAAAATTTGATTTAAGAAATAGGCGGTACACTGTTTATTACGAATAGCTTTTACTATACCGCCTATTTCTTAAATCAAATTTTTAATTTAAACTTTATTGGCTGCTTTAGCATTAACGTAAATATAAATACATCAAGATGAGCTGAAATTTCTGAACACTATAATCACTATATCGAATACTTAAGTTTATTTCATACTTTTTAGTGCGAATGAGCGGACAGAAATAGTCTTTAAATTTAAAAAGTTTTTTTTATATTTTATTTCAAAGTTTTTTCGTTTTAAAATTTATTTAGAATTGCGTGAAGACAAACGCCGTTAAGCATAATTCACCGAGAAAATAACAAACGCCGTTAAAAATGCTATTCACGAACACTTTATTTTTTATTCATGAGAATATTTCGTTTCCAATTTTGTTAATTTATCAACACCCCTGAGTTAATTAGGACGAGTTTTCTCGTGCCGTCCGTATGTACGTAGGTATGTCGTATAACTCAAAAACCATATGCCGTAAAAACTTCTAGCTTGGTATGTAGGCTCCAAGTAGGGTCTAGTTGTGTACCTCCCCTTGTGGTTGCATTCGCATGTTCCAAGGGGGTGTTTTACCCCTTTTTTGGGGAAAATCAGTATTAATTTCAATGCTGACTGAAGTGATATGAATTGGCGCGACCACTTAGCGATGTATTGCCAAGCTTTTGGTTGCCAAGTGTTTAATGCCAACTTGGTAATATATCGCCAAGTTAGCGATAAATTTGGCGAAAAAAATTATTTTTGAATTTGTGTTCAATTTGGCGATATTTTGCGAAAAATCAATTGAATTATGAAAGAAATTTACACGTAAAAGGAAGTAATGTGGTGTCCATACCAGATTTTTTAATAAGTCACTTAAGCAAATTTTTAAACTTGACTAATACGTTGATTGTTCGTTCGTTTGATTGATCGTTTTAAAATCAGTATAGTATTAATTAAAATAACAAGAACAATAAAATATTTACATTGCGTTTTAAAAGGTCATATAAACAAACTACCAGTGATCTTCAGTCTTCCGCTCTCCCAACTGAGCAAGTTGGGAACTGAACCCAAGTCGCCAACTGGTGTGTTTTCCTTGTTGTCTCGCGTAGTTGAAAGCTCCAAGAGACATTCCGCAAAAATGGCGTTTCTATGGCGACAAAACCGAAATCCGTGTTTGGCGAGAAAAGGGACCCAAAGCACATATTAACCCAAACTAATTCTATATCATCGGCTTCTATCGGCCTGTTGCCACGCATACCATCCAAAAGTATATTCCTAACACCTTTTTAGAGGAGTGACCTGATGCTTCGTGCCGTTAGCACATAAACATCTTCACAAAATACATATATATTAAAGGCCTATATTTAAGGTTTGTAATGATTTACTCCTCGGAAATCTACAGCACACCCCCCTTCCTACACCCGGCAACCCCAATATTTTCTTCTCTCGTCCTGTTACCAAACGTGAATTAGAAAAGTTCATTCCAAACGTATTGACAGCAGAGCGGCCTAACGCTTTGTGCCATATCACTAGAGAATCCTCAAACAAATAAATAAAAGCTTTTATATTAAAGGCGTACTTTTTTAGCTTATATAATGACTTAATGCCCAAATTCCACAACACATTCCCTTTCCTTCCACCTGGCCACCCCCAATATCTTCGTCTCTCTCTTTTTCTTACCACTTATCTATATACATAAAAGACTACTTTTGAAAACGTATGTCCGGGGTAATCTTCCAAACTACTGAACCGATTTTAACCATTTTTTCACCGTAGATAGCTACAGTAACAGGGAGCAGGATAAGCTATAATTTATTTCTAAAAAGCTTAGTTCAAAAAAGTTATTATGGAAAACAGTTAATTTTATGTCATTTCCCCATTAAATGATTAAATTTTCAACCCATTGTTGCAAAAATTTGGTGCCATGCAGCAACAATATTGATTGTAATCATATTGAAAATTTTGAACCAAGGCTTCTCTGGAGTAAGTATGGAATTTATTGCCTTCAAAGGATTTTTATATTTATCTGAGCCAACAATCGTTAACGGGTGAAATAAAAAAAAAATTGATTTTGGCAATAGTTAGAGAATAGAAAGTGTTTATAGTCAAAAAAATTTCTAAATTAGGTACATAAGATGTTTTCACCTCACCAATGTTGTCACGAGGATAGAAACTAATAATGGGAATTATTTAACGAGCAATATTTGGAAATGGTTAATTTCAGTGCGATTGATACTGTAAACATATATTTATTTTAATATACCAAGCTTATAACATTTCCTATTTAATCAAACATTATTTGTAGCTTGCTATTTTTTTTAGCTCACATTATTTTTTTTTATGGTTTATCCATAACATAGCCATTGTTTACAGAAGTAGCCATTATGTTTATAGATATGCACTTTAGTGTTGGGAAATTTATGAATGAGTTTCACTAAACCACCCTACACCCACAGAAACCCGGGCAGGGCCGGGTACCCGGCTAGTCCCTTTTAAAATTCAATTCTAAACGTCTTTAAAGCGGAGCGGCTTGACACATTGTTCCGTTCGCACGCATGATGATTCTTACATAAGTAAAAATATTTATATGAGAGGCTTATACATAGCTCACGTAAAGATTAAATGCCCACAATCAGCAAATATATCTTTGTTTTGGTTAGCCTTGAGATTAATGTGTTAAATTTATTGTTTGTTAAATTTATTTTGTGTTACGCACTGTGCCGCTCGCTCTACTATAAAGCGGAAGTGCGTTTAAGTTCACGCGGCTGAATTTAACTCTGCAACCGGAAGCAAAAGGTGAAAACCATGACAAAAGTAAGTACAGAAAAAGTCTTTAAAAAATCGGCAAGGATTCTACCAAACAAAAAAGTTTAGGAACCTTTGTTGTGGGGCTGTTCACAAATGTTGTCATAGTTTGAAGTTTCGTGAAATTGTGACAGTTTGTGACAAGCTGGGGGGGGGGGGTAAAAAGTGTAAACGTCACACTTTTTTAATAGAGTATGTTGATGAAAAATAGCTTAACATGAAGCAAAGTGGTACGGTGTTAGGTGAAGTTTGACACTTTGTGACAAATGAGGAGTGGGGTCGAAAATGGTGACAAAAAGTGTGACATCATTTCTGCCATCACAAGAAAGAAGGTTCTGTCTCCAAGGGAAAAATATGTGGGGAAAAACTAGAAGACGAATTTTTAATCCTCATAAATGCTATTATGTTAAAAAAAAAAAGTTTTAGCTCTTAATTCGAACCCTGCAGACACAAAACTTTAAATTTCTTTAATAACCATATCTTTGAACAGATGACGAAAAATCTGAGAAAATGAATAGCTGAAAAATTAGGATTTCATGCCGTTTAAATTATGAAGATAGATTTATAGACTTCCCCTTTAAACAATATTCAATTTTTTATTTAGTAGCCATTTTCTAGTAGATTCTTTTAGCCTGCTCAATTTTTTTTTACCGCGAACTAAATGAGTAAGTAATTTTCTTACACACGCTGCAGTTATTCTCGTCTCGATTTCTATAATTTTTAACCAAATTCAAGTTTGTCACATGTTGTGTCACTCACTTCACACTCCAGGGTCTCCCGTACCTACCACAACTTTTTAATATGTTGTGTCAAGTAAACGTCGTCGAAACTCTGAATGAAAGCTATCGCTCTTTTTCTCTCGAAAGGCAAAGGCGCTCTAAAAGGAGCCCCCCCCCCCCCATGCGGCTGATCCACGAAATAAAACGACAGCGGGAAAACTCGTGCCAAAAAATATCGCGAGGAATTGCTGGCGCTCGCAGAGAACGGAAAATTTCTATTCTTGATAAAGGAGTCTCATTGGCTGACTTTGGCACCGCCCTGCTCCTAATTTAGGCGGTCGCAGTTGCCAAAATGTCTTCGGAATTACTTGACAAGAAAAAATGTTTATGTCATTTCCAGTGGAATGGAAATTTTAAGTGATTTTTTTTTGTCCATAGAACTGTTGAAATATTTTTAGAAGATAAAAATATTCTGTTTGGTTTCTTATGTGAATATAATTTTTTTAACTTAAATTTAGGAATCATGTGAGAACAATCATTTTTGATTTTGGGGCTCGTAAATAATAATTGCATGAAATGCATCATTAAATTACATACGCAAGTTGGAGAATGAACGTTTCAATTGGTTACTGTAGGATTTTTATGCGCAGAGGCGAATATATACTTTAATTTTGGAGGAGGCCAATATGACGGAGCTTAGCCCCCCACCCCCTTCCCCATCCTCCCAGAGCTAGATCTTCAATTTATCCCAGACGGTGCAAATACTTGAAACTACCGTCCTATTTATCTTTCTTTAAATTTCTTCTTAGTTATAAGTTTTTAAAAAAAGGCAGAAACGGGAAGCAATAGAAAGATCATCCGACTGTTTAATGGACGTAAACGGAAAAAGTGATGTACACACTTTTTTTCCCCTGTTTAATCATTTTTTTTTTTCGAAATAATTCAAGTTACATCAGAATGCATCCATTGTTACGTGATGTGGGCTTGAGCTGCTTTTATCAAGTGCGATTTCCCGCTTAACCTTATTGATAAACTCGTATGTGTCCGATAGAAACAGCGGTTCAAACTTAAGTACAATTTTATCAGCTCCCGGAAGATTAATAATTTGAATTTCAGGGAATATTCCGTTCCGAGGTTATGTCTTTTTCGAAGACGCCTTGCGATTTTGAATGTAATCTTATGTTTAATTTTGTTTATCAACTTATCAAAATTTTCAAAAATATTCTTTCGGCCTCATTTTTGAAATTCGTTGTTGCCCGATTCGAATATAAATCTACTCACACCAGAAAGCATACCAAAGAATAGCAGAGTAGGTAAAGCTTGATCCCAAAGAGATGGCGCGTGACCTTGCAGCGGAAACGGATCACTTTCGTCTTAAAACATATAGGGTTCGTGACAAATGTAATTTTTCACTCACTTGGTTCATTAAAGTTGCCTCTGCTATACTACACTGCAACGTTTCTTGACAAAAACATCGTGACGTCAGCTGCGTTAGCCTATGAAAAACGAGCTAGATAAAACGTCACAGCCTACTTGGCGAATTAGAGGAGATCGCTGACTGCTTGTGAGCTCTTAATGGCTCCGCCCGTATAAAGACCATCATAACTAAAAACCAACCCTTAAATACGACCCTGATACTGAGGGTAAACTAGAACGGAGTGAACAATTAACGAGTGAATGTATAGGCTAAAAATTGTTTTTCAAAATTCAGTTTTTAACAGAAAGGAAAAGTTGGGATTTGATCCCGTAAAGAAGGAGCTAAAATATTTTTATTCTGCGTTTCTATCTTAGGATACGCTCTGATGTGATTTCTTCAAAATTATTCTATGAGGTAATTAAAATTTTAATATTCAATTTTTTTTTGCTGAATATGAAAAAAACATGAAAGGATGTTTTTAATAGCGTTCTTGTTACTTGGCGATTTATTTTAAATTTTAATGCTGTTCTTTAATTATTTAAACTTTTTGTCTTGTCTGAAGGCTTTTTTTTTTTTTAAGTCCACTGAAAAGACAAAATAACGTATGATATTCGCCAAGCAAGTAGTTTCTTATGTAACGTTGACTAATTTTTTCGGCAATGAACAAAATGAAAAATAATCGTCAAAATTTAAAATGAGCCAAGTGATGCACCACGAAAAAGTATACCCAATATATGTGTAGCAAAATGTCTAAAAAGCAATTCACTTGACAAGAAGTATTATACTTCTAACGTAAATGAGTACATGCACCAATTCTTTTGTGTTATTTAAAACATCTACTGTTTAATGTATGTATAAGAAATTATTGTGGGCCCAGACTATATATATTTTTTTTTTTGGACTATGTTTATTTAATTTCCAATTAGTCTATCAGAAAATAGCTGTGTCTGACGATTGAATACATCATTTTCCATAAAACTCTGCTGATTAAATACTAGAATATCGATTTGACGGCTCGATAGTTCACAGGCATCAATGCGATAAGATATGATTTTGATTATCTTTAGGAGAAGCTCTTGAAACTGTCGATTTCAACAATGCCAGTGTTCTGAAAAGTTACTTTATCCGGAGAGCGTGTTGAGTCATGAAAAATACCCCAATGCCCGCATTTGCTGTAACTAGGGCCGAGGAGAGGCCATGTCACCCGAGTCGGAAAACTACTCTGTAAAAAATAGATGTTGTTTTTACAGTATAATACATTTTAAATGTATAGTAGTTTTACTGTAATAGGCTGTAAATTGCACATTTTACAGTAGTAAACTAACATTGCTACTTTGCTGAAATTAACCCTCGTCGGTTCCTTGGGGTCATATGTGACCCCAATGCAATTTCTGTTTAATATATCTTGTTAATCAACCATTTGTTTTTAATGGCATTTTGTGGCTTTTATTCTTCTAGTTTTCTATTCAAAATAAAGCTATTATTGTGTTTTAATTTTCCCGAATTGCATTTTTTGCACACAAGACCCTTGGGGTCACTTTCCCAGAATGCCAAAAAAGGAGGACGTTGCAACTTTTGTCCAAGAAAACTAGGCAGAAAATGCATGGAAAAATGTCATAAGTGTTTGAAATTCACTTGCAAAAAATCATGTTTTTTCAGGTATGTAACAGTTGTAAATAAAACTACAGTTATTGTAAGTTTTGCTCTGAAATTTAATTTTTAATGCATAAACTAAATTTTACTTTGATTGTGTCTTTTTATTTTTATTTTTTTAGCATTAAAAAGTGTGTTAACTTAAATAATGCATGTAACATTCAATAATCATAATAAATTAATTAAAGGAAGCATTGGAGTCGTTTATGACCCCAAGGGTCTTGAGTGTAACTGAAATGGGAGGGACCATGGAGGGTTAACTGTAAAATTGCTAGTTTCACAGTTTATTAATGTGCATTTTACAATTTTAAACTGGAACCTCTGCTGCCAGTATTATACTGTTGTTTTTACAGTATAATATAGCTAATTTTATGGCGATAAGCTTTAAAATTGTTAATTTTACAGCAATAAACTGTAAAATAGCTAGTTTCACAGTTTATTACTGTGCTGTTACAGTTTCAAACTGGAACCTCTGCTGCCAGTATTTTACTGTAAAAACAACATTTTATTTTTTGCAGTGTAGGGGGCTTATAGGGGCTCGGTTCGGAGTTGGAGTGGTATTAATTTTATAATTTTTCTGGCAGGAGGGGAAGGGGGTGACCAAACTGACAAGTGACCCTCTTCGGTTCTCGGCGCCCTAGCTAAAAAGTGAAAAAAAAAGAATGGTGCTTGTTGTTGCAAAAAACTTCATAGAAATGCGTAGGATCTCTTATAAGTTGGACTGGACTATTGAAAATCCATTTAGGTCACCTTGGAAACCACTTCACAAATGATTTTCTGTTTTTACTGATACTACATAAATGATGTCACGCTTTGAAGGGTTGGGGTGTGTGAAATTGTGACTGTTTGTGACAAGGGGGAGGAAGTGCGCAACAAGAAAAGTGACATCACAAGCTTTTTAAGGAGAATATGAAAAAAGAAAAATAGCATAACATGTGGCAAGGGGTGGGGTGGGTTGGGGGTGAAGTGTGACACTTTGTGCACTTTTGTGTGACAGCTCTTAACTTGTTTTTTAGCTAATAGTATGTTCCAGTGTTCGTCATATTGATAGAAGATCGCTCCCTCGATGACGTCATGAAACAATGCAAAATCTTGATTTTTCAAAACGTCATAACTCGGTCAATTTTTGTGGTAGAAGAGTGATTTTTTTTTAGTTTTAAACGTTACAGTGTCAAGAATGTTTTACTAAATATGATTGATAGGACTGGGGGGCTGTATAAAAATTTAAATTTCGTAACTCTTTCAAAATTTGATTTTTTGAAAAACATTGAATAGACCCAAAATTCCTTTCGTAATTTGGAGATTTTTTCCTAAATAAACTATATGCTTATCTCTAACGGTTTAGAAATTAGCTATTGGTCCACGATTGGAGTGGACACCCTGTATAACTTCATGTAATGAAAACTTTCCTAAACACCCTCCGATTTTTTTTTTTTTTTGTCTGAAAAAGTTCACTGCGGAACAGGGTTTCTAATTCGCAGCGAAAGATTAGTGTCGAAATTCCAGAAATCGCCGTGCCATGGAAATCGTGCTAACGCAGGGATTTGGAAAAGCAGTTGACACTGACAGCGGAGATACATCAGGCGGCGACGGTTGTGAAACGGGCAATTGATACGTCTTCTTAGCTGGAAAGCCCTTTCTGAGTGGATGCCTTGTTCGGGAATTTGTGGCTCGGCGCAATATTCAACCTGAGCTGGGAGGGAGAATCTAAATTGGGAAGAAGGAAGCAGTTTTATCTCTTCTGGGAGAGGGGAAAAAAAGAGAATCCATATTTAGACGAGTTGGCTTTTTTTTTTTTTGCTGGGATTTTGCGGTAATGTCTTTAAGCGAAAGCAACAATGCGACGGAGGGGGTGATGAAGAAAACGAATTGCGGTTGGAAAAATGAGAATATTAATGTTCATGGACCCCACATTTATTACCGGGCGGGTACCTTTGTCGAATCATGCCGTGCCTCCCACTCCACTCCAGTATTCTCTCGCTTCGGAATATAGTAACCCTCATTAATCTGGACTCTGCTTAATCCGGTAGTTGTCCCAAGCTGCGAACTGCGATTGTGCCGAAATCTCAACTGTCAAAATACCTCCCATCATTGAAAGTCTAATTTTAAATTTAAATAATTTTATTGAACAAATGTAATTTTTTTATGAAAAAGAAATTTGTGAATCAGTACTACCCCAATATTTCTTTTAACTTATTGCAAACTGTAGCATTTGATCTATTTCAGAATTTGCTTAGAGTTTTTCACGTCATTATGGAAAAGAAATTCGTACCGATATTTCTACCGCATAACTTTTTGGCGATTGAACCCTCGTGGATCCCTCCCATTTCGTTCGGTTACACTCAAGACCCTTGGGGTCATAAACGACCCCAATGTTTCCTTTAATTAATTTATTATGATTATTGAACGTTTCATGCATCTTTTAAGTTCACACACTTTCTAATGATAAAAAAGTAAAAAGACGCAATCAAAGTAAAATTTAGTTTTTGTATTGAAAATAATTTTTGAGCAAAGCTTACAAAAACTGTAGATTTATTTACAACTGTCACAGACCTGAAACAAATGATTTTTGCTAGGGAATTTCAAACACTTGTGACATTTTTCTCTACATTTTCTATCCAGTTCTTTTGGACAAAAGCTGTAACGTCCTCTCTGTTTTTTTTTTGGCATTCTGGGGCATTTCATTTCACACTCCAGGGTCCCCCGTACATACCACAGCTTCGTGGTTTAACCGGGATAGGGCCCTGAAGAGCTCTCTGTTCTTAATTTTGAACCAGAACCTAGGGTAGAGCAAACCCTAGGGCCCAGCACCCCCAGAGGTATCGTTTCACTTGGAGGACTTTTGTGACCACGACATTTTTAACGCCTCCCAGCCACCATTAATCAAGACGGTGGATCTTTGATCGGCTGAGATCGAACCCGGGTCCCTCCGGACACGAGTCCGATGCCTTACCGATCGGGCCACCACGGCCCGGCATTCTGGGGCAGTGACCCCAAGGGTCTTGTGTGCAAAAAATGCAAATTTTGGAAAATAAAACAAAGTAACTGCATTTACTTTGTATATGCAGTACTTTGTATGCAAAGTGTACTTTGTTTTTGCATATTGTATATTTTGCATCAGGGGGGCCCACAGGGGGGGATTATGGCGCAAGTTGTGCCATCAAAATTTTTGGAGAGGATTTTTTTAAACTAATTTATTTATTTATTTAAATTATTTATTATTATTTTTTTTAATTTAAATTATTTTCGTTTTTTAACAAAAATTATTCATTATTATTTTTTTTTTAATTTAAATTATTTCTTTTTTTTTCTTTATTATTTATTTATTTTTGTGTGCGTGTGTGTGCTTGGAATGTCTGGAAGGGAAAAAAAGCAGTTCCATTCTGCTCATAATTCGAACTTTTAAAAAATTAATAATATAAAGAAAAAAATGGTTATAATTTTAAAAAATGAAAAAATAATATTTTAAAAAGTAAATAAATAATATTTTTAAAAGCAAAAAATAATATTTTTTAAAGCAAAAAATAATATTTTTTAAAGCAAAAAATAATATTTAAAAAAATAACAAAATAATATTTTAAAAAATAAATAATATTTAAAAGAATAAATGAATAATATTTAAAAAAAATGAATAATATTTAAAAAATAAATAAAATAAAAAAGAGGAGTAAAATTAAAAATAAAAAGCACAAGAGGGTTGTGAAAAAATTTTTTTTTTTGGGGGGGGGGATTTACGCCATTGAATTGGGGGGGGGCACCCCTGTTTTGCATAAAAACTAAAAGAATAAAAGTCACAAAATGCCATAATGTTAACATTAAGTATTTATTTGACAATACAGACGACGCAGAGAGAGAGAGAGCACAGAAAACACATGCAAAAAAATTTCATATTTTTCAGTTGGTGGACGTCTTCGCCCGTTTACGTCTATCTCGATTCTACCTGGTCCATGACATCACGCTACTATATTGGCGATAAGCCAAAGAAATACCAATCATTGTACCATGTTATGGACTAACGAGGGAATTTCCAAAGCCAAGGGAATATCGAAGTACAGTGGAACCTACGTAATCGACGACCCAAGGGACCTCGAAAATACGTCGAGTTAAGCGGGTGTCAACTTACCGAGGCTCCATAATTCCAACTATTGTAGTGTTTTCTCTATTGCTTATTTTCTAGTGCTTCCCATCAACGTTATTAAAAAGCAATTTCAGTAAATGATTTTTCCTATCTTTTTTTCTTTCTTTTTTTTTACATAACAAAATCAATAAGAAATTTTTAAATTCCTTATTAGGAATAAATCCAGGCCCTTCATTTCAATTTTTTTTTTCGGGGGGGGGGGGGGTCAAAGGCTGCAAACACAATGCAATTTCATTCGAAAATAACAAAAACTACGCTCACTTATATGTAAATACATAGATTTCTCAAAGTCGGGGGGGGGGGGGGGCAATTGACCCCCACCCCAACCCCCTAAATGACGAGCCTGAATTTTCTATAATTTTTAAAAGAAATAAGAGTTCCCTGTCAAAAATAAAAGCCATGTTCACTCTTGCTTAAAAAAACGTATGTCGTGCTGGTACTGACTTCGTTCTCTTCTGGATACCTCTCTCAACCCTTTCCTAGCCCTGGGACTATATTAACAGCTTGAAGTGGTTGCTGTTTCCTTTGGGTTTTAGTGGGAGTTCTCAAAAAGAGATAAACGAAATAAATTGACTGACCCATTCACAGCAGAGTTCTCAGAAATGGTGATTGAGCAAGTGAATCTGTTGCAAAAAGTGGACGAAAGCAGCGAGTGGATGTCGAAATACAGAGGTCCCTTTAAATGTGTGTCATGTTAGAGAGGTTAGCACCCACTGAAATTAACATTGGGGGAACCATTGGAAAGATAAATGACCACTTACTGAGGTTGTCATTTCATTTCATTTCACACTCCAGGGTCCCCCGTACCTACCACAGCTTCGTGGTTTAACCGGAATAGGGCCCTGAAGAGCGCTCTGTTCTTAATTTTGAACCAGAACCTAGGGCCGAGCAAACCCTAGGCCCAGCACCCTCAGAGGTATCGTTTCACTTGGAGGACTTTGTGACCACGACGTTTTTAACGCCTTCCAGCCACCATTAATCAAGACGGTGGATCTTTGATCGGCTGGTATCGAACCCGGGTCCCTCCGGACACGAGTCCGATGCCTTACCGATCAGGCCACCACGGTCCTACTGAGGTTGTCGAGATCCGCATGTCGAGTTACCGAAGTTCCACTGTATTACATTCTTATGATGATTAATGAAGGAATGCCCGAGCAATTCTAATCTTACATCCTAGTCTTCTCTCTCCCTGCAGATGGTGGACAGTCCCGGGCAGTCCGTCTACTCCCCGGACGTGTCTCCCCCGTCCGGCGCCTCGCTCCTGAGCCCGTCCCTCGTCTCCTTTGCGCAGCCGCAGAGCAAGGGGTCTTCCAGTTCCTCTCAGCCCGCCTCGTCCAGTGCGACCAGCGCGGGTTTCACCACCATCCTCACAGATTCCACCGGAGGTTCGTTGTTTTTCTATTAGATACTCGATACCTGATTTGAACTTCTGAATTAATTTTTAAATCCGCTTACCCTGAAGCATGTTTAAAAACAAAGCATACCAAAAAGAATGAAAAGAACAGTATTTCAACCTTTGATTGAAAGGAAAAAACTGGTAGCGTTGGAAACCTAATCGCTCTCAAAGTAGTCTCTTGGAGACTCCCCACCATTGTCCCAGTTTTCCAGCGGAGGTTCGTTGTCTGCACATTAAATACTCGATATTTGAAGTACTTCTGGTGTGTGTGTGCGTTTGCATAATTAGTTTTTTGAGCACGTTTACACTAAAGCATGTTTCTAAACCAAAGCATACGAAAAACCACATGTATTGGAATACAAGGGTTGTTGGAAAAGTATCCGACCTTTGACTGACGGAAAAGAAAACTGGTAAGCTTGACGCGTTAGAAACTTAATCACTCTCAAAGTAGTCTGTTTGGGACTCCCCTCACTTCTCGAAGCTGTGCTGCCCTTGTTGGAAGCATTCCGAGAAGACCTGTTTCGGAATGGAGAAAAATCGGCTGTCGTTGCAGCCTTTATGTCCTTTTTGTCTGAATGTCCTACTTTTTAATCGCCTCTTGAGTTAGTAGAACAGCCATCAGTCGTAAGGAGCCATATCAGGAGAATAAGGTGGCCTATTGAACCGCATGAGTCTGGTTTGTCGT
This sequence comes from Uloborus plumipes, assembly GCA_038373865.1. Lineage (NCBI taxonomy): Eukaryota > Metazoa > Arthropoda > Arachnida > Araneae > Uloboridae > Uloborus > Uloborus plumipes. Next base: position 15,390 of record JAXGGA010006189.1, read on the forward strand.
TAAAAGCGTCAAAATAAAGTACGAAAAATGTTCTGAAAAGCAATCTCCAAAAGCCATCTGTAACCCCCCCCCCCCCCAAATGGTTCCCACTTCACTGTCGCCCTAAAATTGGTGCAGGAACGCTGCTCCAGACGTTTTGCCATTTTTCTTGAAACTGAAAAAACCGACGAGACCCTACACACTAACTCAATAAAACTCCGTTTGCAAGCAATTGACGCTATTGACAGAGGAAAAAATTTACACTTGCCCACAAAGGTTCAAAATCAGCTCACCAAAGCTCGCTTGATTCATACGTCAGGTTTTTATAAAAAAAAAAAAAGAAAAAGAATAAATAAATAAAAAAATCTTGGATACTTTTCTGACGGCCCTTGTACTTTCAAACTGCGACAAGAAAGATTTTCCGTGCTTTAAGGAAAACGCGGGTCATGGCAGGTAGAATTTGCGACCCACTCTTCACCCGGAGAAAGCAGATTAGTTCCAAACGATATTAGCAAACTGTAGGCTGCTATGTAAACGAGTGTTATGGGAAATCCACTTGGCAGCAAGCTTTGGCTGCTGCTTTGGTATTTAGCTACGGACTTTGCACTAAATAGGGCACTATCTTAACCCATTAATGCCTAACATTTTTTTTTTCAACGATACTTTGTATACTGGTTACAAATAGTGTTTAATGGACAGGAAAAATAGTTAAAAAATAATCATGTAAAAAATAAATTTTTTATTTAAGAAAGAAAAATCGTCCCTAAAAATGGACGCTAGGCACCAGAGGGTACATACTTTTTCACCAAAAATGTTTTTCTGCCTACGATGTAATATTGAAAATGACAATTTATAAGAAGAAATTAAAGCAGTAATTAACATAAACTGGGAAGTAGTTTCAGAGAACAAGGAAATATTGGTGTTGTTGAGTATGAAAGTCAGCAAAGCATTTGTTCTGCAAACCTACGTATTGCATTTGCTGCATTCCGATAAGTTCTTTTACTTCAATGGGCACATCTTACCTGAGTCTTATTTAAAGCAATAGAACAACTAGTCCCATAATACCTAACTCAATCCGGTACTCTTGAGCTCAATGCATTTTGTACAGCAGCTTCTAAAATAAAAATGAAGAGCGGCTACCACCATTTTTTAGAGTGAATCAAAAACCGGTAGTTCCCGATATTTGATGCGTAGGATCTTTTTCCTTATATGCAACGATTTTACTGAGCAACAAGATATATATGGTTCATTAATTTCAATTACGTTCTTTTCGCTGTTGGACAATCGCTTAGCCTTTACAATAGGAAGAACTCCATGACGATTCAATGCAATAGTTATAACATTGCTATTATTCCACCGAACCAACGTAATATTATTTTATCTGTCATCGACATTTATTCAAAACTTCCTCTCTTTTCTTTTTTGAACAACGTAACTTTAGTTCATGAGCATTTTTTAATCCGATTCTTGCACAAAACCTTTCTGAAACAAATAATCACGTAGGAGCGCAAGAGAAGTAAATCAAAATTGGCATTCTCAGGGAATTCTGAAATTAAATCTGCAACCCCCCCCCCCCTTTTCCAAACAACAGACACATATGCAATCCTTGAATTCTTCATCAAGGTGAAATACTAAGCTTCTGAAACAGCTTAGGTCTTCTCCCCCCCCCCCCAACAGTCAGACTAAACAATAATAAATACCTAAATACATACTGGAAAAGTAATTAAATACAACGAATAATTAGTGTTTTAAAGAACTACATTTTTGAAATAGCTTTCTTTCAAAATTTACCTTGAGTATTTTTTGTAATTAAAGAAAAAAGAAGAGAAAATATTTAAGAACGTTGTATAATTAAGTTTATATATTAATTAATTTAATTTAATTAGATTTTTAAAATAAAATAAGTTTTAAAAATGACAATTATTATCTGTTTTTCAGCCTAAAAACATTTACTACCTTCTTTTGATATAAATTATAGATTCTAAGCAAGAAATCAGCAACGGTTAAACAATGCAGTCTTTGGTGCCTAGCGTTCCTTTTTAGGGACGTTCTTAAATTGCTATAAAATCCTAAAAAAAATTAAAATTTACAAAATTGCAAAAAAAGATAAACTAAAACATCGATCAAAGTAGCACATATATCAAACACAGATTTACTTGTTAATAACTTTAAAAACTTAGCTTTTTGTTCTTGAGATTGTGAATGATGTAATTTTTGATAAAGATCATAATCAAATGGCTACAGATCACTCTTTACAGCGGTTATGTGCTGAAATCTGTTAATACACAATTGAAGCAATACCAAAGTAATAATTGAACACAATTATTTGGTTGAAAAGTTCATTTTTGGAAAATTCAGACTCACTTTTTGGACCGTCCCTAAAAAGGGACGCTAGGCATTAATGGATTAAATATCATCCCTTAAAAGTTCCGACTTTAATAGTTTTCCCTCAAAAACTCCAGCACTGAAAGGTCTACAGGGATGAGACCGGCTGCTATCAGCGGTGAGACCTTCCCCTTCGATGCTGTTTTTATCTCGGATAAAGCCGGCTAATTTGTTTTAGTTATTGTTTGTTTAAACTGCTTTAGAAACTGCAATGACCCTTGCTGTTGGTGCGTGATGTCCGTAACAACGACAGCGGACCTATTTTGTTATCGACGTTTCAGCAGTCATTGCATCAACACAGAAGCTGTCCATAAATGATGTCGCTCTTTTTACAACAAATTTGACCCCCCTCCCTATTTTGTTACACACCACCTTTCTCCCTCCCCTACATTTGTCACATATGCTGTTTTTCACAAGCATATTTTAATAAGAAATGCATATCACACTTCTTGTCACAAAGTCCCTCCCTTTCCTTTGTCATAATTTCACGACCCCCTTTAAAGCGTTGCATCATTTGCGGGCGACACCAAAACACACTTTTCATTATAGCTCATCACCAAAATCATCATTGGTACTGAAACAAAGTGGGCACTTTTTGCAGTACAGTAGACCGCTAATTATCTGAACAAGGCCTGTCAGAAAAGGTTCGGATAGTTGGCCCTCCTCAAAACACCAGAATACGAAAAAACTGATTTGACTGAAAACAAAAAAACTTTAAATCTTCACCTTTTTTTTTTCTCGGATGATTGGACGTTGTATGAATAATTCATGTTTGAGAGACGTGCGTGTCCTGATGGCGTTGTTCGTTGTCTTGTAGGTGGTGCGAAGAGTTCATCCACAACCAGTGATTCATCCTCATCTAGTCATAACTCCATATCTGTCGTTCAGGGTTCTCCACAAAACCTTTCCGTTGTCTCAGGCAAGTATGGAGGATGTCTTCCCTTTTTCTTCTTCTCTCTCTTTTTGAGTAGGGTACGGATGACCGGACTAATTATCCATTTTGGGAATTTTGTCCGATGTTGGAGGGATTGTCGCATAGTCCTGCACTTAAATATTATTTACTCTTATTCTAGACACAGATGAAATCTCAATTTAGCTAGAAAAATGATGATCAGGAAAAATTCTAAGAAATTGTTAAAAGATATTTAAAGTTTGTCTTCTAAATAAAATGAATATGAACGATTGTTCTCCCCCCCCTCCCCCCAATTTGCTAAATAGTTCGAGTTGCCCATTTTTCAAACTTTATTATGGAACTCAGTGGTAGTATATCGAAGACATGGATTCATCAAGTCTTGGGGAGGAGGGAACTATTGCAAATGCAAACTATAGAACAAGAATTTAAACAGATAGATAAAAAAGCAAAAAAAAAAAAAGTGACATTCGTCGCTGTCCTTCTTATAAGCACTTTTCAAAATTTTGGGGAATAACTAAAAAAAGTTTAAACAAAAATTCACAACTGAATGAGCTTAGGAAATCATTTAACATTGTTACAGCAACCACGTATTTTGTTTTTAAAAAACCCTGATGTGTGAAGAAGTCGATACACAACCAGAATGTATTTATTTATTTTTTACTTCCTTTTACGTAGTAAAGGAAGTATTGTGATCGCGAAAAAAAAGTCACTCAAATTTGAGTCTAAATTTTGATTTTGCTCACCCCCGAATGAATGTTCAGTAGTTTTTTCGACCTGTCAGCACGTGCATATGTACCTACCAACATATAAGCAGCCGAAAAATTCTTTTCAACCACTCCCGAGTTAATTACGACGAGTTTTCTCGTGACGTCTGTATGTACGTATGTGCGGATGTATGTGCGTATGTGGCTCGCATAACTCAAAAACTATATACCGTAGAAACTTCTAGCTTGGTATGTAGGCTCTGAGCAGTGGCGTACATAGCGCCCCCGCAACCCCCGCGGCGCGGGGGGGCGCAAGAGGTTTGAGGGCGCCCGATCCAGAAAAATAGCACTAAAGGTTACACGAGGAAAATATTTTTTACATTTTAATAGGGGGTGGGGGGCGCACTTACAAATCTTGCTGGGGAGCGCACCTTAGTCTATGTACGCTACTGGCTCTGAGTATAGTCTAGTTGTGCACCTCCCCTTGTGGTTGCATTTGAATGTTCCCACATGCACTATGTCACAAAATATGATTAAATTACTGTTATTTCATAGAATCGATGATGCTGATGCCGAAAATCAACATTAAAATTCCAAAAAATCATTCACTTGAGCGTGAGAAGCAATTAAAAAGGGAGATTTTTGTAAACAATGTCACGTGACGAAAAACGCTCAGCCATTGGTCCACGTCACAGAATACGATTCTCCCAGTATCGCTGCCTTTGATGAGACAGTCAATGCGTTTTTAACACGCTGTTTTGTATTATCGCTATATTCGGGGCCCGGATGGTAGTTCATTTTTTGGCGTTTTCTTCGTCTTAGTTCATTATACAAAGAGTTTTACAGCTCTTTAAACGTTGAAAAGTTTTTTGTTAACTTTTCAGGGCAATTTTTAAGCAGCTGTGTCTTCTTATCAGTTTAGCGGTTTATAGTCATTGTTCACTTTAAAAGGGAAATGGGGGGGTGGGGGTATAAACGAAAGGTACTCTGCTTCACAAAAGAAAAGGAGCGTAGTAAAGCTGGTAGATCAAGAACAGAACGGGTTTGCGTTCCTTGACTACATTCCAATCCTTTTCTCATTCTTTCAATCATTTTCTTGGAATTAGATTTCTGGAGAGTTCTGATCACTGAAAAACACCAACATTTTTCAGATCGGAAACCTAAAAAAGTACGTGCGTTAATTCTCAGTAAAAATGTCCAAGTGTTTACCACTGAAATATTTAAAATGTTTTCAACTTTAGCTGCATTTTTCGGGGGATTTTGTTGCGAATTTTCGAAGCATGTTTAGTTTTATTCAGTCATCTAACTTCTGAAATGTAGTTATAATCAATGATTGATGCGGGGTTTTTATTCTATATCTTCATATTTATTATTATTATTTTTTAAAGAATAATTGACTTTTCATTTAAAATGATGGAAGAAAAATTCATCAAAAGGCAGTCCGGTAATTTTTCAAAGTTGGCTACCTGTACGCTGTATCCATTTTCAGAAAAACACCCCGATTTCATATCAGTAGAAATGAAAAGAATTTGAGCAGTAAGATGAGTCAAAAGCTTTTATTTTCGCAAAAACAGGAGTGTTTAAACCGATAAATAATTGAGAAACAAAAAACAGTTTAAAAGTATTTTTAAAGGGGGCTGGATGGGGGGTTGCCTGGGGGAAACACCCTTCAGGGCGTGACACCCAAAATGTGTTAAAGAGTTTATGAAACTTCATAAAATTTAAAAATTTTCTTTCTTAAAAATTTCATTAAAATTTATTTTATATAGAATTTATGAAACGAAGAGCATCGATACCGTTGGGGGGGGGGGGGGGGCACCAAGTAACACCCATGCGTTGTTTGAATAAAACCAACCAAAAGTGTATCTCACAACTTATGAAAAATGTACATGTTGAATTTCTTGAAAAATTTCCCCATTGTTTTAAATAATATAGAATTCATCCAACGCAGGATCATTATTATTGATGAAAAGGGGGTTACACCGAGTAACATTCAAAATGTATCCAAGAGTGTGTGAAAAAAAATCTTTCTTTAAAAATGTCCCCGCTATTTGAAATTTTATTTAATTTATCGAATAGAGGAAGGAGGAGTGTTGCACCCTTGTGCTGTTTAATTGGTTTGAGGAGTTAATACCAGCTTCGATTGAGTTAAACCAAATAGCAATCGCAATTTCTCAAAAAAAACTCTTAAATTTTTGATGAATTGTTAAAACGTAGATTTTTTAATTATTATTTGTTCATTTATTAACCGACTTCAACAAAGGAGGAGGTTATACAATTCGTCGGAGAAATTTTTTTTTTTTTTTGTATGTTACAAGATTACTCGAAGACGCCTGGACCGATTTCAAAAATTCTTTTTTGGTTAGAAAGGTCTTTCTTTCCGATTGGTCCCATCCTCTCGTGGTCCGGGTTCGATAACGGGAACCTGCAGAAATCTTTCGAAAAAGAAATTGGGATCACAGTAATCGTAATAATGACCATTTTGAACGCCAGGCTTCTCTGGATTGCATAATGAAATTCCTTTCTATGGTCTTTTTGAAAGTTTTAAACCGAGCATCTTTCTATGTCCTGCTTTTTTCTCCTGAACTCCAACGAACTGAAAGTCGTACCAGGTACTGATTCATTCGTAATATTTCAGGTTTTATTAGTCTTAATTTACATAAGGTTTGATACAGGAATTCTGAAGAAAGTGAGGAAAATCTCCAAATTTTTGCTCAAATTTAAAGCGATTTGTCCTAAATGATTAAATATAAAATCCATTGTTACAGAACGTGATTGATATGAAACAGTTATTATAATGATCATGAAAATTTTGAATGAAGGTTTAACTGAAGCAAACATGAAACTCATTAGTGGGCCACGTATGTAATATGTCGTGAAATATTATGAATTGCGAGAATCTAGTGCTGTTTTGAAGTATAAATTAGTTGAAAAGCCGTTAATATTTAGCTTTTAATTAAACTAGTACACAAATAAATACCAGAGAATAACAAGGATTATTTTTTAGTGTCAATCGTTTAAAATTTTAGACGCGTTGATACTTTCTTTCTTTTTTTTCTTACATAGTTTATTTTATGAAGCATTTACTTAAGAAAATTTAGGTGAAGTTTTGCAATGGAAACATTACCTTATTTCATATGTACATTCACACTAAAAAAAATAAAATAAAAATATTTTTGAAAAAAAAAATTGAACCGACTTTGGAACTTCACTCACAAATGCTCTAAAAAGTAAAAAATAATTTTATTCTTTGAACACCATCGATACTACATTTAAACATAAGTTTTGAAGTCGGCGCAAAAACTATAGGTGAAATGATGTTTACTATATTTTGCCAACATTTTCAGAGAAATCATTGAAAATTGAGAGCTGAATATTTGTACCATTACATAAATATGTATTTTTCAATGAATGCGAATGCGAATAAAGAACCTGGATTCATTTAAATTTATACTTATAGTTTCGAATGATTCTATTTAGCTTTTTTGCGCCGACTTCAAAACTTATGTTTAAATGTAGTATCGATGGTGTTCAAAGAATAAAATTATTTTTTACTTTTTAGAGCATTTGCTGAGTGAAGTTCCAAAGTCGGTTCAATTTTTTTTTTCAAAAATATTTTTATTCAGATTATTTTCTACAGAGTAACAAATAAAAAAATATTAATCTATAAATAGAAGTTAAGATTTATAAATAACATTTTAAAAAGTCATCATCAAAATTAAAATGTGCTTTAAATAAAACAAATTCTAAATAAATTTCTGATGAAATTAACAAACAATCCTCAAGAACATCCGAATTGCATTGCATTTTGAAACACATTTTGATATTCTTGTAAAAACACGCGCTATGCGAAAATCAAGCTCTTATATCTTGAAAAAATGTATTTGCTATCAATATTTGTCGCTGAATAACAAAAATTGTATTCTTCTTTTCCAACCCCCGCCCCCTCCCCAGTTAACATGACTGACATGTGTCTCAAAGAATCTAAGCCCATGTTTTTACCACCTAAATGTTCTTCATATGAGTATTCTTTTAAAGCTAAAAAAACATAAAATTTAAATAAATAAATAAATAAACCGTGAAGATTTGCGACTCGTAAAGGCTTAATAACTTGGCAGTATGTAAAACCTGTGCTTTAAAACTAGTATTTGGAATACATTGATTCCATGATCCACTGTACAGCAGAGCAAACGCTAGCAGAAGGAACGCAGGGAGAAAAGTAGTATTCTGTGACGTCACAAACTCATGGAGCGGCTACTTTCGTTTTCCAGGAGGCGTGGCCTAATCGCTTTTAAAACTCGTTTTAAATATGTTTAAACTGGCTTAATGGAGGTGTTATTGGTATGTTTCCGCACAGTTTTTCATTGTCTTTCATTTGCAAGTGAGTTTGAAAATCACGCATCTTCCCCATTTCAATGCAGACTCAAGTGATATGAATTGGCGCGACTACTTGGCGATATGTCGCCAAGCTTTTTGTCGCCAAGTGTTTGACGCCAACTTGGCGACATATCGCCAAATTGGCGACAAATTTGGCGAAAAATTTTTTTTTTTGAATTTGGGTTCAACTTGGCGCTATTGGCGATATTTTGCGAAAAATTCACTGAATGATATTAAAATCAGCAAATATTTAGAAAATTAGCCATTGTTAAGTATTTTTTGCATTGTTTCGTGGCAGATTAGGGGAGTAAATATTTGAATTGTTACCTTGCTCACTCCAAGCACTTTTTTTGACACTTAAGGCAACTACTAAGAAATTTACACGTAAAAGGAAGTAGTGTGGGGCCCATACCAGATTTTTTTAATTCTCCATATTATCACAAATTCGGGAATTGGTCGGCCTTGTCTTTATTTGTCAGTGCCCGATCTTTGATTCTTCCGAGTTGGGGAAAAGATTTGACTCTGCCCTGCCGCCCACATTTATTTTCTTTCAAGCTTGTGTAGATCAAGCTCAAATTTAAACATTAACAAATATGATTATTTTAAAAAATGATAAGTTAAATTTTGGAAAACTCTTTAGGAGCAATTTATTACTTTAAGTAAAACGTTAAAAAAAAATTTAATAAATAAATAAATTAAAAAAAAAAAAATCAGAAGTTTCAACTTCTAAACAGGCAATTACAGGCTTTCTTTGATGACTCAGAAGAAATAGAGGATTTCTCTCAATTATTATTATTATTATTATTTGAAGTTCCTGTGAAAATGCAGTTTTAGTTAAACTAATCATAGGAAAACCTATCCAATAATTGAATATTTTAAAATATGTTTTAATAACTTATTTAGTCTAAATTATTTTATTTTCTTTTACTAATTACTAACAGTTTGTCACGGACCATTTTCTGTAACTTATCATTTTTTGTTAAATATATTTATTCCCTGACATTAATTCATGGTTTTGTTTTCATTGCTTACAATTTTTAAAGTTAAATAATTTTAATGAGATTGCAGATGACTTTTTTTTTTTCAAGTCTCGTATCAATGTTATTACAGCTGTGAAAATATGAATGGAAGAAGCGTATGGCGAACGCTTCCCTGCCTCCCAGAAATAACAAGCTTGTGCCATGTGCGCCCTGTCGCAGAAAAAAAGTTTGACGTTTTCCTGTGATTATATCAGGACTCAATAAATCAGGAAAACTCAATAAAACGTGTAAAAACTTCTACGAAATGGTCAATTGCTGGCAATTCACCGTACTATTTACATTAGGAGGGGTACTATTTACATTAGGAGGGATACGCTCAACCTCTGTTTTATTTATCTACAAAATGCCGTTTGTATCAAAATATTAAACTACATAATACATTGTAAAACAGCAATCGAAAAAGTGAACAGCAGTTGGTTCACTTGTCAGTCTTGGCATGTGAACCTGTCTTTTTATTTTTATTTTTACCCACTGTTGATGGAGCTTGCATTTTATAGCACCGAAACAGCCGTTTGCCGAATTTTAAACTCTTTTATTCGTATTTATTTGTACTTTTTAAACGTTGTCTATTTTTACTCATTATATAATACATTCACATAGTAAAATGTTGCTCACATTTTATCCCTCTCCCGTTTTTTAAGTAAAATGGGGATGCTCTTGATACATCAATTCAGTACTGTACCACTAAAACTATTTCTAAAAATTCAAATCATTGAGCTGTGATAATTAGATATTTACGAAAATATATTTTTCTTTTTTGGCGACCAGCAGGGAATGTAGTCATACCACAGACCATTCTACAAGCCAACAACAGTGCCCTGTTATATCATCCGGGGCAAGGTTTGGTTTATGCCACGCCTGCCAACTTACCTGAAGGGGTTGTACTTAATCTGGGCCAAGAGCAAGGTAAGGGTATTTTTTTTTAACATTTCTACGTTAGTGTGTATTTTCTTTTTTTTTTTCTTTTCTTCAAAATGACGTTTTATTGAGAACGTAAATTACGCATTCGGATTTTTATCTTTGATGTTTTGCCAAATTTCTGTTGATTACTCAAAGTTTAATTTGGAAACATTGTAATGCTATTGAAAGGGGAAAGGGAGCACTTCTTAGGAAGTTTATTTAATTAACCATGCAGAAGGAAGGGGTCACTGATGCGTTTTATGCATACTTTTTAAGAACTAGATTTATTGTTTTACAGATAGATTGGCAAAGAAGTTTATAAAAAGTGAAATTTATTTTTATGTGCACTGAATGACAGGGTTAGTGACACAAAAGTTCTTGGAAATGAAGATTAGATTGTCGCTAGTTAGGAGAATAGAACATGGTTAAAAAAATGGTTGATTTTTAACATTTTGGACTTACAGGTTACTGTTCTTATCCATGTAAATTATAGCATGGGTAATTTGGTTCTGGACTGAGTTCAGTATACTTCAACATGAATATGTGAGACTCAAATAATTAAAAGTTAGTAAATCTCGTTGCATGAAAGTTGAGGGGGAAAAAATGATTGTAGCCCAAGAAACTTTGTCAGATAAATTCATTAATTCTTAAGTCATAGTTATTGATGCTATTTGATAGAAAGTCAAAAATATGGATTTAAGGGCCGAAAGAGCAGCCGCTGAGAAAGTGTATAGAGAATGACTTAAACCTCAAAAAATAGCAGAGCCACTTTTGCAATTTAGGGACAGTTAAAGAGGGTAGAGAAACCTTCCAGGAGGGAAGCTCTTCACAAATGATAACTGTTTACAACTGAATACAGAATTTTTGGACCAACATATTTAGGGAGTATGTACGCTGTGTTTGGCAGCATCTGGCTCTGAATACGGCAATTGCTAGTCTCTTGCCCTGGGCACTAGGTTTCCCATGGTCCCGAAATACTAAAATAAAGAGGTTTACTTTTGTGCAAAGTGTTAAAACAAATAAATTAACCTTTGAATGCTTTTAATCTCAAAATGAGCCAGCAATGAAAAACTTCCTTGTATCCCCAAAATATTTGCCAACAACTTATGTAGCTGTTTGAATATTTACTAATGCAATTGTACAAACATGTGATGATTTTATGTGCATTTCATTAAAGCTATATTATGGCACTGTTAACCTTGTTAACCCTTGACCTTGATAGTTCATTTCTTCTTGGGGGTCTCAAAATTGCATAGCCATTGTAGTATGTTTGGTGAAGCAAACTAGCTTTCGTTTTAACAAACAGAATTGTTTAATCCCTTGTCACTCAGACGATACTGATGTTAAATGCTGCTGTTTACACACATAACAATCATGCATGTTTCCTTAGAACTACTGATAATGTGTTCACTTCTGCTACTTAGGTTTACACTAATTATGCAATGTTTTGTTATAGGTGGTCCACAACAGCAGTACATAACCATACCTGTGTCCTTATCATTAACACCCGCACAACAGGTAAGATTTCAATATTGCCTATTTGTATCTACCCTGGTGGAAAAAATTATAGCCTCCTACTTTCTTTTATTTTGTTTTAATCACAAATCAAATTCATTTTATTTGGTTAATTTAAAGATGAATTATTAAAAAAAAGTTTTAAAATCAGTATAGCCCATAATTAAATTCAAAACATTTATCACATTTCAAAAGTACCTAATTTTAATATTTTATGATTACGTGAAACCAGGACAATTAAGTAATAAAATTCTAGATCACAGTAAAAATTTTTGCAAATAAGCCTTTTTAAAGTTATAAGATGAACCAGTGTTGTCATTAGTGATTATTAATTGCTTTATTTTCAACATTATTATCTAACTATTATAGATATAGGAACCAAAAGCTAAAATTCTTAAATTGTCTCCTCAGAAATACAGAAAAACATCTACCACGAATAACAGCAAGAGATTCATCCTACTGTTGCTCTCAGGCGACTTATATGAAATTTAAATTTGCTTTTCTCCTCAGAAATGTGTTTCATGGTTCGTCCTTCCTCCCTCTCGGGAGATAATTTTTCCAGTGTTAACATCACTTCTTACCACATACTGAAGTTACTGAGACTATTTCTTTACAACTAATGAAATAGAATTAATTTAAGATGTTAGCAAAAAAGATATTAAAAAAAATTCTCTAGTTCTTGTAAAATTTGCTTTTTGAAGTTAGCAATAAAACAGCGTATTAAATATTATTACACAGTCAACAAAATATTAACTAAATGAGGTAAATGAATACATTATTTATCTTAATAAATTACTTTTTCTAGAAAGACATGATGCTTTTAGATCAAAATCTCTGACATACCTTAAGATTGGAAAGAGCATGTCACACACTTAGAATGAAAGGGGCACTTTTTTTAATTGGATTAACATTAAAGTTGTGCCCCTTTCATTCCAGGTGAGCCATATGTAGAATGTCCCTTTATAATTATGTTTTATTGAGTAAAAAATTGCAGATTATAGAACCGTTAATGCCTTGCACTCAGTTGTAGTTGATTGTTTTAGTTCGCATTTCTGTAGTTTTTACACCAGTTAATAATCAATGTTAAGTTATATTTTAAGAGTAAAATAAATAAAGGGGGGGGAAGCATCTCCATATTTCAGAGTAAAAATAGTGAGACACTAAAATTTTCCACTACAACATTTAAAAAATTTGGTCACTCATTTTTAATGAGGTTAATGCTTTTTTATTTATTTATTTTATCTTATTCCTTCTAGCAACAGTTACTTCAAGGAAATCAACTTTCAACTCCAAGTTCATCTTTCAGCAGTTCTTCAAGCAGGAGGGACAAAAGAAAATAATTATTGTTTTTATGTTACTTGTATAGATAAATATATAAAGTGCCTTCAGAATCTCTCGACCATAATCAATTTGTCGTTTCGCTTCTTCTTTCGGGTTACTCATTCCGGGAAAAACTTGGGATAAAAATTTGAATTTTATTTTTGTTAAATATTTTTATTTGTTGTTTGCTTAATTAATTTTCATTGGTGGAACATTTATGCGCACTTTACTCCCAGAAGTGAACACTTTAACTTTCAGTACTTAAAGGTGTTAAATAAAGTGGAGGGACACCCACTCCCGGACCACTATTTGTATAAATATGTTGTAACCAGAAAATAAAAGTTGGCATAGTATTTTTGATAACATCCATCAATGAAAGAAAGATCATTGCAACAAATTGTACACTTGTAAGGGTTATTTGTCACCAGAAAATTCGCATACAATTTGTTTGGCAAGTGTATTTCACTTAAGTTTAGCATAAAAGTGAACATGCTGTTATATTTTCAAATTTTATTTGTTTTGATTTCCAAGCACAAATCGTACAATATCATACAAAACGATGAGCAACATAAAATTGCTCGAATGGCTTTATTTACAAGTGAAAGAAATGCTTAAGCTCAATGAAAAGTCTGGAATGAATGAATGCATCATTGATATCCTGCTTTTTGTTTGAATTGTCTTTCTTTCTCTTGATGCAATTGCGAGTCCAGGTGCAACAGCAACTCCCTTGTGTTCGGGAGATCTTTTGAGCACAGTTGACATCGGACGAGTTTGAAGGCATTGGTCCTAAAAAAATAAATATTAAAGCCATGTTTATTTAACAATATCCTAGAAAGCATAAAATTGAAAGTATCAATGTACAACTAGTAATGGACACAAAGCGGAGTTTCGCTGAAACACCGATTATTGAAGCTTCAGTGTTCAGAACATAAATGCAGGGTTGCCAACCTTTCTCTGGGTGCTTCAGGGGCACAGAGAAAAAACTTCAGGAGTTTTCCGAATCCTTCAGGAGCAACGCGGCGAAATGTTAAAAGTCACATGATTCATGATAAAATATTTATTTACACATTAAAATAAGAATGGAACGTACATAAAAAATTTGCAAAATGCAATTATGGATTTTTTAAAGATAAAGAAGTGGCTTTTTTGGCCCTTTTCAAGTCTTCTGCTGTGAAGACTGATGAATAACATTCATTTTTACCAGCCTTGCATTTTTCCACAATTAAAGCCTCTAATGTTTTATGTCCCAAGTTGCAACGGTTATCAGTGATGTTTTGCGTGACAATACTGAACACTCTTTCACACTACGCATTGCCATGAGGGATTAATAGGATAGTCAGCATGAGATCGGGGAGTAATTCATATTTGATGCAACCATTATGGTCACGCAACTCTTTCAATTTAATCCACGCAACATCTTGCCTCTCACATTTGATAATATCTTCACTTAGAGGGTCAATTTGGTATTTAATAAATTCAGACTCTATTTCATCTCTTGCATTTATTTCATATTTAAACAATTCTAGAAAGAAATGAAGGGATGATAGTTCTGAAGACTCCCTAAGCGTAATGTCTGCTATTTCCGCATGCTTAAATACTTCTTCTTGAAATGGAAATTTCTTTACCATATATTCGCAAGCTTTCTTAAAATATTTTCTCACATTGCGGTAAAATATTTCCTGTTCACTACTCGTAATGTTATTTTTTAAATATTGGCGTGCTTTAGCACCAATTACCAACTCATCGTCAGATTTTTGAAGCTTTTTATCTGAAAATTTTATTTTGAAAATGCTGTCAGCACTGGAGATAGCTGATGGTTTCATGAATCTTGACAACAAATCTTTATACAATTCATAGATTTCACGCAGAACTTTATGAACCATGGGAGCTTCAGTTTGCATCACCAGGTTAACTCTGTTAAATACAGGTATGATGTACTGCAAAAAAAGTAAATACAACTTCATTTCAGGATTTTCAAAGTGCTTCTTAATTACCAAAAAACTTGAAGAAGTTCCTTCTTCCTCTTCACAGAAAAACTTACTAAGTGCGTCCCACTGCTCAAGGAAACGAGTTATTACTTGTCCCATGGACAACCAACGGGTTGCTCCGTAGTTAGTGATCTTGCGCTGTTCAATTTCACACATGTCTTGGCAAACTTTTAATAATTGTTGCCTTTTACTACTCTTTTTTAGATAGTAATAGACTTTCACTAAAAAATCTTCAACGTCGTAACCATCTATCTCATGGGCGGAATGCTGAGCGACTAAATGAATAAGATGGCATGCACAACCATTTACAAACACATCCGAGTTGGATTTTTTTACAAAGGAACTTACACCTTTATGTTTCCTTAGCATTACATATGCATTGTCTGCACCAAATGCAACACAGTTATTCCAAGATAAGGAATATTTCTGCAATTCACAATCCAAAAGATTAAATATGTTTTCTCCACTCGAATCTTTCTCCAATCGAGGCAAGGATAAAAGACAAGTTACAATTTTTCCTACATCCATATCACAATAAGTGATAACGATGGGATATAATTTTGACGATTGAATCGTATTGCTTCCATCAGTTGATAAAGAGAACTTTTTTTTTTTGAGAGTATCTACCAACTTTTCTTGTGTAGTGCAGGCAAAACTCTTCACAATCGCAGTAGTCTTTGTGCGAGCACATGAGTAGTTCTTAGCAATTTCCAAGTCCGGAAACATAACCTTAAAAAGACGAGTAGCATGATCGGCAACCGAGAGTGCACAATTATGCTCGATAAGAAATTTCGTAAATAAGGCTTCTGCCCGCGTCACATTCAAAGAAGCGTTCTCGGATGGTCCCACTAACATCTCTGTAAGCTGACGATTCGTTGACTTTACTTTTGCGTTTGTAACATGACGAGAGCCTTCTACGTGACGGGAACAATCATTTTTTCCCCCATGAGCAATGGAAAAATCAACATTACAAACGGAACAAAACACATGGCTTTCAGATTTCTTGGAACGTTTGAGCACGGGCCATACAGTTTCATATTCCACTTTGAAGCATTGAGAATGGCTTCTTTTACGCTCCATCTTAAACGTTAACTCATAACATTCAATAGAAATTCAAATCGCAAGCAACTTCCAACAACAATCAGACGCTTTCCTTTCAATAAACAAGCGCGGAAAACGTATGTCTAAAAAGCGAATCGGATCCCTAACCTGATTGGCTATATCCATTTATCACGCAGTAGCATAAAAAGAAAAAAAGAATCACTTCCTTCGATGCGCGTGACACTGCTGCGCACTCAGACGCGAATGGGTGTGGTTCTAACCACGTGTCAATGACGATTTCCGTTTCAGGCGTGTGATAAGCCAATGAGGTTAGAGAGCTGGTTTGACTTGTAGACACTAGTGAAAACTTGTTTGTCGGCCCTTGGTCGGCAAAATACCGGTGCTTCCGGAGTATTAGAGCCACTACACGGAGTTCCGGATTCTAAATAACAGTCCGAAGCTACTCCGGAAGTTCCGGAGCAATTGACAACCCTGTAAATGTCACTTTTCTTTTAAATATTTTTTTTGAGTCATGAGAAAGCGGTACAAAAAAAAATCAAGATTTAAAAACATCTTATGAAAAATTAAAGAAAAGTTTCCAGTCTTGTATTTATGGATTATTTTATGTAATTTAACCTTTAGGAACCGGGCGGCGGTACCATAAGTTGTTGTACCATAAGTCTTGTCTAGTTTAGAGGACGGAGTTGAAATTTTCGCTCGAACACTGTGGAGCCGGGGATTTTTTCAAGGTTTCTTACATCTGGTACGACAGTTAAAACCTTCTCTTTTCAATGGAAAAGAAATCTGTGGTTAAACTGCTACCTGGGTCGAAAGAAAAATTTCTATATGAACAGCCCAGATCCAAAAGGTTAAGTTGTACCTCAGTACTTTGCATCAACATAGCTGTATGCAACTTTATTCCAAATTATTTTTTAAACATAATTTTATAACTTCTTACTATTTCCATTTATTTCTTATACCTTAAAGAAAATGCTATTTCTGAACGTAATACATTTTACAATGAATTACTTATTGACAAATGCATATTAATTGATTATGAGGTCACTTTGCTTATGAGGGGTGACCTCATGTTGAAGTCCAACACTATGAATAACTAAAGAAAAAAAAAAATCACTTTGTTGTGATACAATTTTTAAAAAGTAAACTTTTAATTGACAATGGTTAAGAAGTCATTGAATTTTGTTTTGTAAAAAATATACATATATATCAAACTCAAACACAACTAAAATGGTATTAAAATAAAGCTGACCCAGTGATAGCTGAAATGAGATCATCAATAACTCTGCATATTAAAAAAAAACTTTTAAATGCTTTAATACCACTTTTGCTGATTCTAACATAAAAGTATCCCCTGAATCCAAATATGATCACCGTTTTCCCTCAACACATCCCACTTTTTTTGACAGCATATTTCTAGGACTAATGGTAGCTAAATTAGAGGTCTTGCAGGTCAAACAGGGATATATTTCATGTACACAAACAGAGAAAGACATCACTTACGTCGACTTGTCCACCATCTGGTACAGCTCGGCCAGATGCTGCTTCATTCCTTCAAAGTTCTCCAACAGGCTGCTGGGCCTGTGCAGGGGCAGGATGGAAATGTAGTCTGCGCGATGGCTGTCTTCCGGTTCTGCGTTAAGCAGCAGTTCTGGAGGTATCATGTTCCATTTCCCCTCGCACCGGAACATCTGTGGTGTCTTGGCAGTCCTCCTCTGTTCCAACAACCTTATAAAGAGAAGAAAGACTCAGCATATGAAACGCTCAAAAGTTAATTGCACACAAGGATAAATTCAATATGTGCGTTTTGATTTTTTTACTATGTCTGTGTGTCTTTGTAACAAAATATAAAAATTGAAATTCAAATTTCGACATTATATCAGATTCACTACCAACTTTTGAAAAAAACTGGATGATAGTGATGAGTTTTAAAAGTTTGTTTGCTGATCTTTAAGCCCCGTAAGCAAGATAATAGTAATGTAACAATTGCTTTGAGTGTACAACAATGAAACTATCTTTTTCTTTTACTCATGTATTTTAAATTCAAATACGTTCAAAACTTTTGTTTAGGAAATCTGGCTTTGAGTGTCTTAAATAGTAAAGTCCTAACATCAATTACCAAATAATGAAGTATTTCATATAAATTAGTAGCTTAAACATAGCATCCAAGGGGTTAATGATACCATTGAATTGTAGATCAGTTTAAGTAAATAATAATCAAATAAGTTTAGGATGTAATGATTTCATCATATCTTTCACTTAAAAGAAAATTCCCATTCATAAAAAATATCAAAGAATGAAGTGCAGATGAAATTTTTCAGGTGTCATTTATACTGTTCAAAAATCTCAATTCTTGAGTTCAGGAGAAATTCTTACTGGAAAAGATTGCTCTTCAATTTTTCATGCATATAAGCTCTTGATCTGCTAGAGTAGTCGGCTAAATCACCATCGGTACCCAACAACATGTTGAAAGCCATTCTTACTCCATTAACCTAAAGTGAAAAAAATATCAATTCAATTAAGCATAACAATTTTAAATTAGCAAATCTATGAATCAAAGAAAAATTATTATTGCTAGTTTAAGATGCAAAACATTTTCCTATAACAAATTTAATCAATAATAAATTAATTTTGATATTAAAAAAAAAGTATTCCAATTGTATTAACACTAAAGTCAAGAGACTATGACAAGTATTTCATGTTAACTTAACTTCATTTTGGCCTATAAATTATTCACTGAGTGTTAACTCACAGGACTAAACAAATATTGCAGGTAAACTTATGTTTCACTCTAAGCAATTTTACTTTAGCAAGGTTTAACTGTAGTAACAAAAATCACAGTAGGTATTTTATTGATTACACGCGTTAAATATTCAAGTCAACAAAACTGAATTTTAACTGCATGAGGTATTTCACACTTATTTTGACAAAATATGTTGTTCCATAGCTTCACACATTTGGGATAGGGTTGATTTAATGCCGAAACCCTGCTCCAGTTCTGCTTTTCTGAAAAAGTAAATTCTCCTTTTACATAAAATTAATCATGACTTCACACTCATTACTCTTCAATTGCGTTTTCATACTAAAAAACTTACAATTTCACCTCTGATTTGTGTTTATATCCAATAATTGAAAACTATCAGCAATTAACTTGATACATATTTGTGATTTACCAGGCCAACAAAATATATACCTGACAAATATCTTCCAATGGAAATTCTGTATCAAAGGCTATTTCAATATCATGCTCCGGATATAGAGCATCTCCAGTATCTGAATCATATCCTAAGCCGCATAAGGCACCAGTATAAGTTCTTCTTTCTTTGTCCGTTCTAAAAATGTTAAATCAAAAACAAATGAATACATTATTCAACACACTATTCAAATTATTCTTAACCTTCAAGGCCCGGGTGGTACACATGCTGTATCGCAAGTCTTTTTTCCTTCGAGGCGGAATTGAAATCGTCGCTTCTACCTTTTGGAGCAGGGGATTTTTCCAAGATTTCATACCCCCTTACGGGGGAATTACGGCTTTGTACAGGGGTGATTGTGAGTTCATGAAAAAATACCTGAAAGTTTTGAAGAGAAAATGGGGGGGGGGGGGGGGGGTTCAAAAACCAAGGCCTCTATTATTTAAGCACACCTAATTTTATAATTATACGTATTTAATAATAAATTGCCTTTCATAAACAAACAAGACACATTTCATACATTCGAATAGTTTCAAATAGCTTTTAGTCAAAAAAAAAAAAAAGACTGGCATCTTAACATTTTTGTTTGATGAATATTATTAGTAATTATCAGAAAATCACCGAAAATTCGAAAAATAAAAAAATACTGAAGGTGGGAAGACAAAAGCATAATTAAAAAGATTTTATTTCCGGTATTTTCGAACATAAAAATACCAGAATCGATCATGAAAATACCGGAAATCCGGTAAAATACCGGAACACAATCACCCCTGTTTGTATTTGAAACGTGAAGTCATAAAACCTAAGTGTTTGCCATTCACCTTCCAGTTTTCAGAGGAAAAGAGATCTACGGTTCCACAGTTGTACCGCCTGTCTCGAAAGGAAAACTGCTATATGAATAGCCTAATCTGAAATGTTAAGCTTCTCAACTCAAAAACTGGAAACAATGTTACCTTTTTTAAGGTAGCATTTACTAAAATTTTATTTATGAAGTTTTAAAAATACATTTTAATGTGAGAAGTGATGATTTTCAAAACATAATAATAATTCAATGAAGTTAGTGGAATTAACCCTTTCAGGACCGGCGAAAAAAGGAAGAAGCGCTTCCCCAGGCCCGCGCGCTTCGCATGTGGACTCGCGCACAAGCCCGGGCGATTTTTGAAGTTAAGCCTAATTTCGTTCAAAAATTAATAAAAAACAATCTCATCAATCAAACGTGCTGAAACTTACTATTTACAATCATTAATAGTCTCTGAATGTTTTACAATAAAGATTTTTTTAATATAATTTTTAAAAAATGGCGTTTTTTGAAGAAAATGTGTTTATTCAATCAAACAAACTGTTATGTAAGTATTTACTATTTAAAAACCTAGAAGTTTGCCAGCAATTATTCAGAATATATATGAAATACTAAATATAAAAAAGGAAATGCATGCGACCGAAGTGTGAAATATATGATGCTATGCCAATTACCGCTTAATATCTTTGAAGCTTCTATCTCCACTTGTCATTACGATGCACTAAAATCCCCCCTCCTCCCCTCCGTATATGCCATAGCCTCAGATTCATTGACTCTAATATTCGAAAATAGCTGCTTCATTTCCATATCAAACTTGTTCGTCAAATTAAACATCCTACCCTCGGGTAAAAATTTTAGCACGGGTCATAGCAGGGAAAAAAATATATATGGGAGTTTTAAGGAAAAATTATAGGAGTCTCCAAAATATATGTAAAGGAGTTTCAAAGAAAATATACAAGATCTGTAGCGAATTATATCGGAATTTCGAGATATAGACTACTAATATGTTTTGCAACACATGTCTTTAAAAAAAAGCATTCTCAGTGGGATTCTACATTGCATAAAATTATCCTAATGTGAAGTGTAACGGATGTGAGAACATAAGAATAGTGAACTTTATATTTTCCTTTAATATGTCATTCACATTAAAGGAAAATGTGATTCATTCTTCATGGTGTATCTATGTGGGCAATAGTCAATACATATATATCATGTTACAAGCTTTTCTTTCTTTTTCTAAAAATAATTAACAGATTATTGCTATCTTTAAATATCGAAAAATTAAAAAAACATTTCTTATTACATTTTCTAAGAAAAGCATTGCATACTTTAATGTACAGAAAATTTATTTTTTATTTTGTTCAAATTTTTCTAGAGGAAAAACTTTAACCTGTAACCGAAATCCAAGATTATATGAAGACAAAGTTATTTTTTTTTAAACTTTACAGCGGTCATCTTTAAGTTAGCATGTTATACTATTAAAATTACACAAACTAAATTCATAAAAAGAAAAAGCATTTGTTCATACGTTAAAAATAAGTTAAAAGTTGCATATGTCACATCATCTATTTTCATAAAAAGGCTAAACAGAAGTTTAGTACATATGCCAATATTACAGATGTAAAAATACTATTTTTTAATTCTTTTCATTAAATTATTAAGTTGCAGTTCAACTTCTGTCAGTTCTTCTCTCTTTTCAATGAGCATTTTGTGTCCCAACTGCAAAAGAGCTTGTGCGGAACATACTTCTGCCATATTATTCCTCTTAACCATACTCCACTACTGAAAGAGATAGCACCGAGCAGACACAGACAAAGGATAATAAAGAAATAGCACTCAAAGCTTACAGCCTTCAAACATATTCATCAGTGCAGCTATCTAGTAAGCTAAATAGGAATTAATTTGCAAAATATTATGAGGAGGAAAGTAGTTTTTGCATTTTTGGGCAGCATCTAACATCTGATGAAAAAAATATAAGAGTTAGAAATAAAATATAGGAGTAAATAGGAAATATAGGAGAATATCTGACAAACTGAGAAAATATAGGAAATATAGGAGATATAGGAGGACTATGAGGCCTGTTTTAGTCTTTCATTCATGGCGATTGAAATAAAGCTGATCCCAGACGTACAAAATTCAATCTATCAAATGCAAGACCGAAATTTTTACGCCTACCCTCAATCAAGAAACATTCATCCTTTCCATTTCACTAAAATATAAACAAGAACAGAAGAAGTAAATGCCATAAATCACAGCCCTCTATATGACTAATCCAGCTAAAAGACTGCAGCACATGTACTTTTTTTTAGTAAAAAAAAATATAAATAAAAAAAACACGGGAACTCAGTGCATAAACTGAAGGTCAACATTCCATAGAACCTTCATAGAAAAAGTAATGGACTTCAACTGCCACCTAGTGTCATTTAAAAATTCAAATATTTCGTTCCAAACTGAAAACACGCCCGTGTGTTCGCGGGCGTAGTGGCGAGAAAAGCCTTATCGCGTATTTGATCAGGCGGGCTGTGAAGGGAGAAAAGCGCAATCTCGCAGGCGTGATCACGGTCCCGAACGGGTTAAAGTATAGCAACTTCAAAAATTCAATTGATAGATACAGCACATATAAAAAAGTTATGAAAAGTTTTCAGTAATTGATGTATGTGAGGATGGCAAATAGAATTTGATCAATGTTAAAGTTAATTAAAATGGGCTATTTTTCGAATGCCACAAATTTTCATGCATATTATGCACATGGCTTTTAATTGGAATTAATGGAAAATTTTTAAAAGTACATCAATTGAATGTAAAAAAGCTTAAAATTATGTAATTTGAATAATAGCTTTATGCAAATAAACTAGTCTTATGATTTGTCACAAGTTATACATAGTGTTTTTGCAGTATTTGAATTCCTGTGAGCAGTCTTTCTCTTCCAAAAAGTTTGGGCGAAGGCATCAAAATTCAGGAGTCAATTGAATGAATCAAGAACGATGTCAGCTATGATGCATAACTTAAATGGAAATAAATTAACATTTATACACTACTAAAACTTAGGTAAAATTTAGTTTAGATTTTTTACGCATTTGTAAGCTGTGAACGTGTGGAAGATTCTCAAAGGGTCTTCCTCTTGGAACAGCTAATTGGGCAAATAAAATTAAATCATGTAAAAGAATTATTTTTTCAGAGCATCATCTTGACTAGACAATCATTATATGATTAAAGTAATTAGGATGAAAACCTAATATTTGATGTTTTTAAATGCAATAAATTACGTAGCCTATTTCTGCATAAGAATTTTACAGTACAATATTTTATGTTTTTCTACTCAACTTCAACTAGTTGCAGCTCATATGACAATGCTGTTTTCTACCAAAAATTATAATTTTGGAAAGGAAATTTTGCACAAAATTTCATGATCTTACATCTCACAAAAAATGCTACAAACACTCAAAATACATTGTCTCTACAAGTACATACACAATACACTGAAGTCTTAAATTAAAAAATCTCTAAAAACTTAAATTCTTTCTATATTTAAATTCAAAAATCTTACCTGATTTCACAAAAGGGTGCGAAAATGAGACAAATTAAAGAAGGAAGTCCAAGAATTTTTGGCATTAAGGTTGTGTTCCTGAGCATCAACTGGCCAGTTTCTGCACCCACGCCCACGTGAGCGGCAACTAACATGGTAGTGTTTGGGTCCTGAGGTTCAGAATTGAATGAAATGTTGTTTAAACTACTTGCTTCTACTTGGACACATCTGAGAATAGAATTTAAAAAAAAAAAAAAACATAATAGATATAAATCCAGCTGAATGGCATGAAAGTGCAAAGAATCTTTTTTTTTTTTTGAGCCATAGTAGTGGTTTAAAGGCTTGAGCCAATGCTGAAAACTAGCTTAAAGTGATAAAATATATATATATATATATATATATATATATATATATATATATAAAATGGGATTTTAACCCATTTGCATCACACTGAAAAGTGAAAAATTCGTTCTTATCACCAAACATTTTTTTTATTGTATTTCAATAAAAATGTTTTCAAATGTTAAAAATAAAAGCAATATTACATAAATAAAGAACTTTTACTTCATAATAGATTAATAATCTATCTAATAATAAAATAAACGAAATATATTTTGATTTACACCACCAACAGATGTAAATCTATGAAATTTAAGTTTATCATTTTTTTCCTCCCACTCAAAATCACTATCACTCTGATTACTATCGCTACCATCAGAAGAAATCACCATAGAACGTCTACGTTTTCTAGATCTAATTAACTCTTCACTGCTGTCGGAAATATAACCATCCATTTTTTTAAATTTTTCTATGTTATTTTACCCTGAAACTATTCGCGATCACCTCTCTGCATTGATTGAGAGCCAAATGCGCATGGGTATAATATACGCTCTGGTGATAAATGCCCAAGTGCAATGTGCGCATATATGCGCGCTCTGGTGATAGTGGCCAGGCAAAATGCGCGCATATGTGCGCTTATGATGCAAATGGATTAAAAGATCTATTTATGACACATAAAATGTGGATGGATTAAAATTTTATTACAAAAATTTCAATGTTGCCAAAATGGCAACCCCTTTTAAAAAATTACATCTACAACCTATGAAAATTAAATCATGCAAAAGAATTATTTCCTGGGAGTGGGTTAATCAATTAACACAATTAAACCAAGATATAAATGAGTAATTACATACAGGGTGTCTGAGAAAGATCTATATTATTTTTAACTTTAATAAAAAAAGTAAAACTCTTCGAGCGGCCACTACTCCGTTATGTGAAAATGGATTGCTTGTAAGGGTTTTTGATTGCTGAATTTTAACTATACTTCTAAGGACGTAATTCAACACTTTGGGAAAATAAAAGAAATTGTTTCATTACATAAAGATTACTACATAATTAGAAAAACATTATGCAATTTGTGTTCATTTTACAGAAACAACTATTTTTTTCAATTTATTTTTAAGTTGTAAAAGCAACGCGATATTGAGTCCCCAGCTACCGCTTTAGAGATAGCAATGATAATATTGATTTTCCCCAAAATTTGATGTGTTGAAAACTTCACTTTTTGTTTGCTACAAATAATATTATGAACTTCATCATCTAAATCCAAAATAACACCTAAATGGCACAAAAAATGTTTGCATCATGAGTCACGAAATTAAAAACGTATCACAGATTAAAAACAAACCAGAAAGCTAAAATGTGGTTTGTTTTCCTACAACGGGAAAAAAATCAGCTCTTATAGATTATTAAAAAAATCTATGGGAGAAAACACCAACAAATGCCTAACTTGCAGCCTTTTTCCTGCTTTTGCAGCAAATTGTGTTTCATTTCACCAGTTAGTATTTTTGCTATCAATGTTTAAAACTGCAAAGATCTTTCTCTGATACCCAGCACATAATTACTGATTTGCCTGGAAAATATGCCACTATTTTTTATTACCTGCAAGTATCTGTACTTGTAAGTCCAATGTATTTGGCTTCAAGAGGATTACTAGGACCATGCAAATAAGCCTGAAAAAAGTGAACATTCTTTATCAGTTTTATCAACTTAAAATAATGTCACTTGAACATTAAACATCCTTCTTGATGAGAACATGTATTGCTATTTATCTTTTTGTTATGCACTTCACTATCAAGAAAGTAAAATCAATGTGCCACTTCACTAAAATTTTGATTTACTAATTGATGATAAATTATTCAAAAATTCATATTATTGTAGGACATATTCAACATTAGTCATTCCATATGTTATTCAACATCTGAAATCCTAAAAAATGAGCATATTTCAATGGAGTTTTTGCTAGAAGCTAAAAAAAATTGAACTAAATTTTGCCAGCTAAGTTTTAATCACTTTCAAGAACAAACAAAAAAAAGTTTTGTTCAGTCAGGATAAAACTAAAACACTACTTTAAATTTTCTTCTTTCACTACACAAAAAAAAGCTTTGGACCCAAGGTTTAAAAAAAAAAAAAAAAAAAAGCTGTTTTTCTCTTTAATATTAAATTGATCTTTAGTGATGAACACCAATGGGGATCTGAGGGCTTGAGTTTACTAATAAAATAACCCACAGGACCTTTTATAATTAAGTTTTATACATTTTATTATTAAAATTTATTTGGATGACATGGGAGCTTAGAAGATGAATTCATTTCTAAGTGTCAAATATACTGGTACATCTGCTAAATTTCTAGTATTGTCCTACTATTAGGTAATAGCTAAAATATACATGTTTAGTAGTGTATAATTAAAAATACAAGCTGCATACTTTTTACAATATCCATACTATTGATATATATATATATATATATAGTACCTGGCGACCGAGTCTCGCTTGGTTAAAAAAAAAAGAGGTTTGTAAAATCGTGTTTTTTCTAAAATTCGAAGTATTTATTTAGATGAACTTTGGTACAACTTTGATATACCCCCCTCCAAAAAAAAAAAAAAAAATAAGCGCCAAATCTGGCACTTCCTACGGACTTTTTAGGGTTGCTGTTTCTTTTTTTGCGGTTGCCAATTTAGGTTTTTTCAGCTTTTAGTTTTGCAGTTGCCAAATTTGGTATTTTCTTGTATTTTGTAGCATTTTCTGAGTTTTTTTTTAAAGTTTTGAGGCAACAATGCAAGTTTGTTGTGCCAAAAGCAGGTATTTTTCTTGGCAAGAGAAAAAAGGCGTCAAATTTCCGATTGGGGGGGGGGGGTACATCAAAGTAGTTCCGCATTTTTAGGCTGTTAGTTGAAATTACGCATTTAAAACAGCCGTAATTTAGGCCGGAATTCAAGTGAAACATGGTTGATCACAACTCACCAATGCAATCACAAATTCCTAAATTTGGATTCAAGTGAAACGTTACAATCGCTACGAGATGCTATTCTATCGTAATTCGACTTCCAGTAGCGATTGCAATTTTGGTCTATATTGCGATCGCCTCGAAGCGATAGCAATGGTGTTTCACTTGAATTCGGCCCCAAATTAACTTTATTGTGATCGATCTCTTCAAAAACGATAACAATTTTAACATGTTTCCAAAACTTATTTGCCAAATACCATAAAAATTTTAATTTACGCTGATGCGTTACCATCGAAACTCCGATTTTGAGTTTTGATGGTAACGGCTGATGTGATTAAATATGAAATCCATTGTTATAATCAAACGTGGTTGCTATGAAACAGTAACAATAAAAGTAATCATAAAGAAAATGGCGAAAAGAAAGCTTCTCAAACTTTCAATGAAGGCACAAAAAAACGGGGTTTTTTGTGAAAACTCGTGTTTTTACAGAAAAAACGCCGACGTAGATGAACCCAAAACCAAAACTCTATCTAAATACAAAACTTTATCGAAATCGTTAGAGCCGTTTTCGAGATCCGAAAAATAAATAAATATAAAAAAAGAATTGCTCGTTTAATATATATATATATATATATATATATATATATATATATATATATTCAACGCTCTACTGTACTTCAAGTATTTCCAGTATCACCATTCAGAAGTAGCACAAAAATACAATAAAATGCTAACATATTTACCTTACGATTAGTAGTTTTCAGATCACTAAATTTGGTAGCATCTTCTAAAGAAAATTGAACAGTATTGGAAGTATTATCGTACACATGAGGTTGATTAGCAGTGTAACTTAAGTACTCCGCTCTGACATCATGGTTTTGCTAGTCACAGAAAGAGACAAACATCATTCAGTTAACAGTATGAAATACAATAATAGCACATAACATGAATATAATACCCTAGAAAAAATAGAAAGCAGCAAAATACTTGAACAAAAAGCATACGACTTAGTTAAACATGAATAGTTAAAACATGACACACTTTCTTAGAATGAATTTAAAGATTAAAAAAAAAGGTTCCGACTATACGTAATATT
Organism: Uloborus plumipes; assembly: GCA_038373865.1. Classification (NCBI taxonomy): domain Eukaryota; kingdom Metazoa; phylum Arthropoda; class Arachnida; order Araneae; family Uloboridae; genus Uloborus; species Uloborus plumipes. Next base: position 43,467 of record JAXGGA010006189.1, read on the forward strand.
TTACCAAAGCATTAAACAAAATCTTCACATCTTCTGGCACTTTCATATCGGTCGATCACGTAGTTGTCTCAGCAAGTACAAACAAGGTTTTCTGTTTTTGATATTTACTCATACATTTCTGATTACATTAATGTGTTTTTCTCGCACTCACTGTCAACAGGTTTGTTTAAAAAGTTTGCAAATTTGACCAAATCAAGGATTTGAATAAGGCACACTGTGACGTAATTTTCACCTACGATTTTCTTTCTTTTTAATCCATCGAAACGTCCCAAATGTTCTACATTTCAGCTAACATTTTAAACACAACCAGCTCAAAACTGTAGTTTTAGCTGAAAGGCATTACTAAAAATTTGATTGGTTCTTTTTATGCAAGAAAACAATATTTTAAATGCAATTTTTTCGCATTTTGCTTACCCTACTTCTACATAATTTGGATAAAAGGAAAGTATAATCAACAAATATTTGTCTTCTCTTTGTAGGCAAAAATTTCATACTGTGTTAAGAATGCAAAAGGATTGCAAACGAAATACAAAGATGTTGTAACTAAAATTAAAAGACGGAAAAGCTGGAACAACAAAACTTGATGATTAAAAAAAGCAGGAAAAGAGATGCAATTGAAATATAGAGATGAAAGAAACTAATGCCAAAAAAAAAAAAAAACAGACAAAACAAAGGTATCAATTTTGCAGCCACATACTCTTTTTCCCATAATGTCTCAAATTTATTTCTTGAAATCCCGTTCTCAACATCAGCCTAGCTAGGAAACAGGATTATCAATTAACACACACTATTCGAACCTCAGCAAAAATGTTTTGAAAAATATCGAAATAAAGGGAAAAATTCCAAATCCAGAGTAGAATCTTGTGCCTAAAAATGAAGCTAGGCTTATATTTAAAAAAGGAAATTACTCTAAACTTTATTTTAAAAATTCAGAGGAAAAACAAAAAGAATTTTTTTAACATTAAAACACTGCAGAATTAGAAAACTAGGATGTTTAGTAAAACTATGAACACCCCAATTCCTCTCCCAAAAATACACATGTAAGCACGACTTACCTTTGAAACAATGCTCTCTTCCGCCTTTTCTCCATATTTCATATTGATCAATGTTTGATTGATGTTCATTATTAAACCTTCTTCATTGGTTTTCAGAAGTTCAAGTCGAACTGTGTTTTGAACAATAGAATACACCTACCAAAATTTAAAATACAAACATTAAAATTATAGGGATACACCAATAGGGAATTACATAAAGTGATTTGAAAGTAGGTGTACTCGGGTATTATTTTCAAAATCAGGTTAGTGATGGATGAATGTTTGCTAAGCGCAGTTACATTGAAGTCTTAAACAGTCAAACTTTGGTTAAACGCTATCTGTGTTGTAATAGAGCTGAATTCTGCGCCATGTCCTTGCAGATGTTTAAAGGCAAAACATCTTTGCATTGTGGAAATTCTGGAAAACATCTGCGAGAACAAGCCGCAGATTCCACAACACGGATGGTGTTCTACCGATGTGTATGATCCTTAAAGACTTCAAGGTAATTGTGTATAACAAACATTCAACTGTAACTAACATAATGTTGACAATAAAGTGAGGTTCAGCCTACATTCCGACCATTCTGAAGAGCATTAGCATGAAATTTAAAATTAAAATTGAACGGTAAATAATAAGAATGTTTTTGGATAAAACTTGTACAGCCGACAGTGAAAAATTTTCAGCACCAATATTACATGCAATGATTTAATAGATTTAAAAATATATATATATATGTATTATATAATGTGTATTTATACATTGAATGCTTGCATGCAAAAAAAAAAAAAGACTAGCAGTCATCATCAAGTAGTGGCCTAAATGCGTTTTCTAGGGATAACTACTAAACCTCATCTTGGGGGGAAAAACTGGCAATCTAAAATTTATTTTTATTTTACTTTTTTTCAGACTGAAAACATAAAATGTCTGATTTGAAAATTTCAAATGATGCACTGGCAACAATCAGAGTTATATTAAAAACCTTAGATACCCAAAGCACTAAAACATTTTTGTGCCCTCCCCCCTCTAAATTTGTAAAACAAAATTTGAAAATATGGACAATAAATGTTTTTCTTCCCAGAAAATGTATCAAAAACATTCCTAACCATCAGAAATTACAAAAGAGCATTACTCTAGACATAAAATTCATTTTTAAAAACATAAGGTGATATCAAGTTTTCAGCCTAACTTAAATATTTGATCAAAGAGAATTTTTAATGTATTAAATCTATGACAATAAAATATGCTGAGTAATTTGAGGCCATTTGTATTAAAAATATGTAAAATATTTTATAAACTTTAGAGTGGCCATGTCTGGTTTGTATACTTTTTGCTGTATTGAGCTTATGGCAGTGATAAGAGAAATTTAAGAAGCTCCTCTGAAAAATGTTTCAAGTCTCTTGAAAAAATATTGGTCAACTTTAGACCTGTTTAAGAATAGTCTCTGATGAATCAATAGCAAGTGCACCATCGCCTCTGATCAAGAAAATCTAGCACACGACTGCCCTCTTATTTTTGAGAAGGATTTTTAGATATGCTCAGTTTCAATAGAGAAGGGAACATGCAGCACACATTAAAAAAAAATATTAGTGTGGAGGGGACAGGTATTCAAAAAAAAAAATAAATAAATAAAATTGATAATGACCTTTGCATGCAATCTAGCACCATTAATCTGCATTTTGAACCACATATTTGCATCATGGCACCACTTGCCAGAAGGATCTAGCAGAGAAGATGGCTTCACTTCTGACAGAAAGCATTCAAAAGCCTGAAAAGAGGGGAAAATAACAATTAAAAAAAGTTTAAATAATTGAATTCACAAAGTAAAACAATTTCTTTAAAACATAATTTTTAAATGTTATTAAAATATCAAAACCATTTTTTTATTATACAAATACAAATCTGACGATCAACAACACGCTCTGGGCCCAACTGATCTGGTCCAAAGTCAAATTATAGACCCCAATGAAGATCAATGGCCCTCTTAAAGCTATCTACTCTATTGCTTCTTACAGCGTCTTCCGGTAAACTGCTCCAAGTTCGCACTATCCTACTAAAATAGTCATTTTTCTTGGTTTTTCTTTTGGCCACTCACTGTATCCTTCTCTTTTCACACTTATCACTATTAGTACGAAACAAAATGTTCGCATTTGCGTGGAAGCCATTTATGAGTTAATTCCAGAAAATATTTAATAAATAATCAGTTTAACATAATTTCAAAGCTCTAAATTGACCATACAGAAATAAAATAAAAAAAAACTTTGGAATACTGTTACTTAGAATTACATAATCCAACACTAACAAAGCTAAAATATTAATAATATGCATATTTTGCATTAATTGATTTCTTCATTATCAAGAGCTATGTATTTTTATACCTTGAAATATTTGCTTATTTTTATGGAACTACAAAAAAAAAAAAAAAAGAAATTAACACTGAAAGTTCTGCTTGAGATTCCACTGACAGATGAATTTTGTCGCCATGACAGAGAGTGGCAACTCAGGTCATAAACAACAACTTATTCTCCTGTAGTTAAGTTTATTCATAAATGATATTAGTAAGTCTTGAACATATTAGTTAGTCATTAGCTATCTACACTCAAGGTTTTGACCAAAACATGACGAAATTGACAAGCATAATCAAGATTTCTTACCAGAGCTGGTGTGTTTATCAAATCAGGGATATTTTCATCAATTTCCCTCAGATCTTTTTCATCCACCTTCTCCATGTTACCATAATCCACAAAAAATACCTGGAAAAAGGCTTCAATGAGACACATACAAAATACAAAACAGATGGATAAAAGCAGGCTCTGGGCCCATTGATCTGTTTATAATGAATTTATCAATCCCAAAAAATAAAAAAATTAACAAAAAAAATAACACAGTTCAACCTGTTTAAAATAAAAAATGTGCACGGGAGAAAAGAAAAAACTTTTTATGCAGCTATAATTTTTGTAAAAAGGAATTATTCTAACTGTTTTCAAAATTAGCCTTGACTATGTATAGTTTAACCCTTTAACATTATAAGTTCCCATTTTTCACCCCCCCCCCCCCGACTTTGAAAAAATATGTATTTATACCTGTGTAAATGTATTTCATTTATTTGCTTCTAAAATGTGTATTGGTAACACCCTGTGGAACTTTGATGAAACCAAATTTTAAAATATAAGGTTGCAAGTTTCACTTATTTTTTAGAAATGAGCTAGTTCATAAAAATTAATACTACAGTGATCTAGAATTCAAGTAAAATTAGCACACTGTATGGATAATTTATACACATGTGAACACCTCAGTTGAACAGACAGGATCATTTTTTTTAAACAAAGTGAATAACATATGTAAAAAATAAGTCAAAAAAATTAAATTGCATGCTTTTTTGCCCAACAGGCACAAGTAGAATTTTTTTCTGCTGGTTGGTTTTACTAAGCTTTTTTCGCAAAAGCCTTAAGGGGTTATACTGTGCCAAATCATAGCTAAAGAGTCGAAAGCGAATAAAAAAGGTTAAAAAAATGTAAAAATTGAATGAATAAGAATACTAAAAAAACTGCTTGAAATACTAAAAAACAGAAGACATACATACAACACACATAATTTTGAAAATTTTGCCGAAATCAAAACTTAAAGTTTAAAATGTAAATTATCTAACTGGAACACAGATTAGAATCCAATTTTGAAAAACAAGAAAACATAGGGCATACAGACGAAACAAAGAACGAAATAAAGATCAGGGTTGGACAATAAGTTTTTATATGTACATACTAGGATCTGCCTAAATATAATACAGATTATCTCCATTTTTACCTTAACAAGATTATTCTTGACATCCTGTACTTGAGCTCTGTAATACAGTGTAGGACCATTCCTAGAATCAGCATATGGGGCTAGGCACAGCATATTCACTTCTGCCTTTTTACTCAATGGCTACAAGAACAATAATATATAAGTATATTAATTCAAAGTAAAACACAACAATATAAAAAGAGTTGCAGAAACAATTCAACAATTTATTTTCTCAGCATTCCTCCCTATAAGCAACAGACAACCTGTAGTAGCCTATCTGTTATAAGTGGCCTGCTAAAAACAGTTACAAGAGCTTGATAGATGCCGTGAGATAAAACACATTATGAGTTTGAGACAAAACAATTGTGAGCTTGACAAGGTGGAGGGATGGGATAACAAATTTGATATATATATATATTTTTTAAATAACAATATGCTTATGAAAAACAGTGAGATATGTGAGAAGAGGAGGGGGTAAGATGAAGTGTGACATTTTGTTACTCAAGGTGGAAGGGGTCAAATGCATTTTAAAAAGGTGGGACCTCATTTATGTGCCCTTATTGAAAATTCCCACAAGTTCCTTAAATAAAATTCCCACAAGTTCCAACTGTTCCTTAGTCAGTAGCCTTTCTTCCTTGTGTTGGATTTTGTCCTTCAAGTTTAATCTCACTCGTCCAAGTGTTCTTTTCAAACACATTCCCTTTATTCAACCTGGAAGTTCAAATTTTTACAGTGTACACTTTTAAATTAATCAGTCCCTACTTTTAGTTTTGCCACTTTATTTGGAACTTTTTCAGGCCCGTCATTTAAGAGGGGCAGGGGGGGGGTCAATTGCCCCCCCCCCCCCACTTTGGGAAATTAATGTATTGGCATACAAGTGGGCGTGGTTTTCGCCACTTTTTGGAAAATTTTTCATTGTGTGTACACCTCCCCCCCCCTGGAAAATTTCGAAATGACGTCCCTGAACTTTTTAGAAAAAAAACGACAACAGAAAGGAAATCATAAGGCATTGAAGTTGGATGTAAAGAAAAGTCCTTGCCAATGACGCCTGTAGCTATAGTGGGAGTATATTTGCACAAGGGACTCTTAAATGCATCAAACATGAGTTTTTGTATCTTTATATATTAATACATGAAGGAAAAACTTTCAGTAGTTAATTAATGGATCAACTAATAGGATTAAAATTGGAATGCTATCACACTCCACTTCAAGAGTATAGAAAAATAAGAGCACATAAATAAAATATAGGCACTTTTTAATTGAGACCTTTTAATTACTGACTATTTAAAGAAATAGGACAGTGGATAAGTGTAGTTCCATAATTTTTGTTTGACCACAACTTTGATTAATGTCAGAAAAACATGAATTATGCATTAAAATCAAATAAAATAGTTGGAAAATTACAAAGCACTTTTAGCACTTACTTTTAAATTCTTTCCTTGATTCAAGTTGACAGTTGTCTCTAAAAATTTTAAGGAATTTCCAATTTGTCCACTAAGATACCGAGCCCAAAAATGGCCACAATTGTTGAACTGAAAGAGAAAGAGAAAAAAAAGATAAGTTTCAAATTGAAGTTCTTTACATAAAATGGAATAAAATTTGACAGACAACTTCAAAATCTTGAAAAGTGATCGGTCTAGTTCAAAAATACTTCATTACCATTTAGATAATGAAGTATATAGAAGCAAAACAATTACAAACTACGTATTTATTTTCCAGTTGATATACAATAAAACCTCATTACAGCAAATATCAATGCAATGCAATGCAATATCTGCTTCGACTAAATACATGTTCAGACCAATTTCAACTGTCGTTACATTACTACAATTTCAATGAATTTCACGTTGCAATGAACAAAAATTGCAGTCCGTTGTAATGGGACATAACCAGTGATAGGACTCAAATCATTCAAGAACTGGCACAATTTAAAAATTTTAATGGCGGGGGATATTAATGAAACTGATAAAACATATAGCAATGAAATATTAAGTAGATCAATACATTTTTAAAACTTAGTTAATTCAACATAAAATATACAACAGCTATTTTTTTTTTTCAAATATTTCCAAATAGTGCTTTGGTGTTCACTAGCTTTTTCTAATTTCTGTTTTTACTAGAGGATCCTCTTCTGTATGCTTGTTTCTCTTTAAGCACTCCGTTACTCTTAGCTCCAAGTCCTAACCTTTTAGCGGTAATTCAACTAAGTAACTGTTTTAAACACATACACCCAAAGCTCGGTCATGACATCGTGAGACTGCAGTTGCATTCTCACGATGCTCTTCTCTCTACTCATCAGTCAGGAATAGTCAATAACCAAGCTAGAGGCAGATATCCTCATATTGTAGCCAAAAGATAATCTTCAAACTGGTAGATTTTTCCTTTAGAAAGGTTATCTTGGCTACAATGAGAGGATAACTGCCTCCGGCTTGGTTATTGGTTATTCCTGACTGATGAGTCCAGAATAAGGACGTAACAGCAGTCTCAGGATGTCATGACTGAGCTGCAGGTGTATTTGCTTCAGTTCTGAATTGTCCTGGCTTATACAGGGTTCCCACTTCTTTTTCAAAACGAAAAATAAGGACTTTCTAAGAACCTTTTTCGAAAAAATTAAGGACCTCAAAAGTATTTATTAATCACCAGGTATGCATGGATTTTATGGTTTACACCAGTGTTTCCCAACCTTTTTTGAGCTCATCGCCCCTTCAAGATGCTGACTGACATCTATCGCCACCCCCCCCCCTCTTTCTTTCTTGAAAAAAAAAAAAAAAAAAAAAACATAAATTGGCGCAAGTGAACATTGATATTATTAAAAATATAAGTACCTTTCTTTGAAGAAAATAGATACCTTAGTGCTATAATTGCAAATTATAATTCCAACGTTCATGAGGCATTATTACGCAGGGATACTGCAGACACGTGTTTCGGCGCTGTAAGGAAAGCCTTTTTCAATGCGAAAAATTGGGAGCTTATTGATTCAGACATCCAAGAAAAGCTTTTGTCGGATGTCTGTTGGTTGAATTGGGGTTTATGGCGCAAGAGCCGTATTAGGCTATACTGCGCCAGACGTTTGTTCAGGTGGAGAAGAAAGCCAAAAATGTGCAATCTCTTGAAGGTGTCTGCAGTATACCTGCGTATTAGTGCCTCATGAAAGTTGGAATTATAACTTACCTTTCTTTGATTTGAAGTAAAATATACGCAATAAAGCAATTTTAACCAATCACTTTTAAACTATAAAAATATTAATAAAGAAATAAAATACCTTTAATTTATTTTACTTTCACAAAACGAACTGATAAGCATTTGAAGGGTAACATTTAACTAAGATCATCGACACACTTTTTAAAAAGCAGAAGTACATTTTTCAAGAAATTAAATCATTGAAACTAAACATTTGAAGGAAAATAAATTCAAAACCTGAAAATTTATGTAATTGATAATGGATGACAAAACACTTAATTAGGTTCATCCAAGGTGCAAAGAGGAAGATCTTGAACTTCAATTTTTTAACTTGTGATTAATTGTCTTAACTCTGAACAACAGGCTTCGTACATGTTTACAATTTCGATTTTCGCTACCGTTTTATTATTACTGTTTTCTCTTCTAAATACCCATCGCCCCCCTACTGCCCTTAAAGAATTTATTGCCCCTTTAAAGAGTCAAATTGCCTCTTTGGGGGCGATCGCCCCCAGGTTGGGATCCACTGGGTTACACAAACACACCTTTATTTTCAAGCATTTTTTCCCCAAAAAAATATTTTTGAAGCACTTATCATTACATTTCAAATCCAAGACTAAGAAAAATTTTCAAAATAAAATTGTGATCAGAACTTTTTTCTTCTTTATGACAATTGGAAGGCTAGCGGCAGTTTTATATCAAATACTGGACATTATAGTACTAGCTTTGAGTACAAGATGCACTAGAATCTTTGAGGCTGCGTTTTGCAGAAAAAAGTATACAATATGTATTATACAAATATATTAAGTTAACACGAGGGAAACAGGGTCAATTTACTATCTTTCTTAAGGAAACAAAAATGCTAAAACAGATTTCAATACAAGGCAAGGAGTTCTAATTTGATGCTACTTCTAAATACTTTAGTATAATTCACATTTTGGTAAAATTGAGATAAAAACTTGATTTTGTAAAAGTGAATAACTTTCCTAAACTAACATATACAGGGGCTAAAATTCAGGACAGATATGCCAAAGTTTCTAAAATAGTCTAAGCAGAAAAATTCTTCACAGAGAAGATTATCTTTTATTAGAAAGAATTGCATGGTAGACAATTTGAATAAATGTAAAAGATTTATGCAACACTTCAAACACAAACTTTTACAAAATGCAAGGTATCTGATACAATTGGAGTTTGAAATCCATGATTTTCTATGACTCTTTGCAGGGGGGGGGGGGAATCAAGAATTATTTAAATTAGTGCTCTGTGAAAAGAGAATTTCAACTATCTAAGAAATGCTTTGCAAATATGAGCTGAAAATTCAAATTATGACAAAATATAACAAACTGAGCTACTGTTATATTATTTCCCAAAACCTCAATACATTTAAGATAACCATTATTGAAAGTCAGCGATAATTTTTACTTGAATCAATGCACATGCAAATGGATTAAAAGTTTCAAGTGGGAGCAATTAAGTAGCAAATGTGCAAGCCTTCAATTACTAAATATTTTTATTTGATGGCATTGATTGGCATGATAAATAATGCGTTCAAATGAGGCAAAATGTATGCCTGGAGAATGGGTGAAAAAACATAGTTTTAAAGTGGTGCCTACAGACCCACGTAGCTGCTTACATCATTATCCTAAACTTGAGAAACTGGTTTTAAGAAATAGTTGCAACAATTGTATTAATAAAATAAGATGTAAGTAGTGAAAATAACAGTTCTTAATAATTTTCTCTCTTTTCCATGTTTCACCATGCTATCTAGAAAAACTTTTAATATGATTATAGATCAAAATAACAAAAGGCTCAAGCTCCTGCAAATTTTCAAATTTTCTTTTTGTCGCCAGACAAATAATTCACCGAAAAATCCAGTATTTACTTCTAAAAACATTTTGTTCTGAAGGAACTAGTTGAAAAGGATTTGTCAAACCTTCAAATGACTATACTTCTTTAGACTTAGGTTGAGCACCACTGTTTTAAAATAAATCATTGTGGTGTGGATTACAGACTGAAAAATACGAGAGGACAAAAAAATTGTCGAGCTAAAAGTTTTTTGTTTCTTATAACAGCATCTATTAGTTCATATCTATTCTTATTTTTTTTCAAACTCCAAATGGTGAGTAGATATTTTCTAGACCCCCCCCCCCCCCACATACACTTGTTTTTTTTTTCTCACTGAGAATGCTTAGATTTCAACACAGGATCCCAATGCAGTAAAAAGAAAAAGTTGAAAAAATATACTTTTCATTCTTGCTAGCAATTTCAAATCATTAAATTACTAGCACTAGTAAAAAATAAGGACTTAAAAATAATTTTAAGGACCTTGAATCAAAAATAAGTACTTTTAAGGGCCCTTATTTTTCAAAATGAAAAATAAGGATTTTCTAAGGACTTTTAAGGACCGTGGGAACCCTGTTATAGGTGGTAACTCATTGCATAAGTTACTTATTGTTATGCTTGAAATATTTTCAACGGTTGATCTATTTCTTTTCTCTGGAAAAAGTGTACTAGTTAGACTGAAGCTCTTTGCAGCTTCAACAGAACTTCCCTTTCTATGAAGTCTTTATACCTGTTTGCAATGATTTTATAATTGAAAACTATATAAAACTTCTGAATGAGATCTTCTGTCTCTATAAATTGATTCCCCAAGCTTTAGAAATTTTTAAATTGGTGAGAAAAACTTCGAGAATTTTTAAGAAATAGTTCATGCATAGGCACTTTCTAACTGGACAAAATCTAGAACAGTGTATTTTAATTTACTGAAATGCATGGATAGAAAGGCCAACTTCTTTTTTTTTTTTAAATTCAGTTGGGAGACAACTTTTTTCTATATAAGTAAAAACATTATTAGTGCACATTTTAAGGAATTTTCAGTTCATATAATCCCAGCCCTTTACAAAGACGAATAAGAAAAATTTCAAACTGAACCACTGTACTCAAAGGCTTTTGAGAGAGCAGAGGTATTTCTTAAAAATTTGAAAGTCAGGGGTGCAATGTTTTTCGGGTTATGAGCATTCATTGAAAAATAATAATGCAAGAAAGAGACAATAGAACAATTCAAAGCAAATTTACCAAGTTCTTTGCACTGTTCATAAGAAAAACAAACAAAATACGAATGAATTGTTTCAATTTTTTGGATAAATCCAATTTTATGAGCACTTCGTTAAGACAAGTAAATCACAGTTCCTTCACCTTTTTTATAAGTAAGCTCAACTATCTTATATATTTAAATTTTGAAGTAGAGACAGTTGATTTCAGATAATCAGCAGGGGTATTTACTTCTTTTAAATTTTATGATCACTATTTAATTATAGTTTACTTTTCAACAATAAATTAAAATTATTAATTTTAAGCAAAAAGTTAAAAACAGCTAAATTAAAAATAATAATCATACTAAAAAGAAAAACAATATTATAATAGTTTTATTATTCAAAAAAAAGGGGGGGGGGAGGGGCAATTTTTTGCTACAAGTAAGCAAAAACATTTTGCATTGTAATCAGATTTTCTATCATATTGTCAAGCTTACATGGGAGATGAAGATTGGCACACATTCAAAATCCAAACTTGGTAGTTGAACTGTTTTTAAAGATGGTGCTGGGTTTAATTGCACTGTATACCTGTTTAAAATAAATACACAGTAATGAAATTAAAACAAAAGTCCAGATTCAAGCAACATTGATATGACTTTTTAAAAATAAAAATAATGTATTTGACGCATACTCAAATTACATGCATACTGTTTTTAAAAGTAAACAGCATTCAATGAAATTAAAATGTGTAGCTTTATAAGATAATACGGCAAGGAAAAGCTTTGGAAACATGTTTGTCCTCTGTTTTGTCAAACACTTTTTTTTAATCTTATTTATTTACTATTATTATAATAATTATTATTATTTTGCAGCTATTGCCAAGTTTTAGTGTTATCAATATTTTTGTTCAAAAGAGATGCTAGAAAATTTTACCTAGTAATTAAAACTCACTTATATGTTGCAAAACGCTTTTTATATCCTAAGAAATATACTATCTTCACATTTGGAATGGTTGGAAAGCCTGTTAAAAGGTACAGCAAATGAAGTTTTTCACGAAACGTCGAATCTCCAATTGCCTAAATTAACTAGAAAATCTGGTGAGGAAACTGAGCCTAAAAATTCTAGTAGTGATGGCATCTGCCAATAGTGGTGCTACATGAAAGAATGGATGCTATACTGAGAATGCACTAAGCCTGCAAAAAGGTAGGGTTTCTAACGCAGCCTATTAGAAAGAAAAGAATATACAACAATACAATCATCTATTATTGAATTTTGACAATTCAAACTTTCTTCTATTCCCCTTTGAGTTTGAACTAACAGTTGATGGTATTAAATTTAGTGCTTTAAAGAGGGTAAAATACAATTCTATCAATATGACATTGTCACTTATTCAAGTGATTAATAACTTACCTATGTGATTGTAAAGAGTTTTCCGATGATGTGTTCATAAGCTGTTTCATTTGCCTCATTTTCCTTTCAGCCTCTTCTGGACTAAATATAGAGAGTTCAAACCCTGCTCGCCTAGAAGGACCTTTCTGCAGTTTTCTGAAATTAAATGTAACTTATAAGCTAAAAACTAATTTATTTTGAAACTCAATTATAGATGCATGTATCTGCTTTTAAACATAATACATAAGTGCATTTATTAATTGTCATAACTAAGAATTTGATAAATAAGTGCTTTTTTGGTTTGGAGAAGTCTTAAGGCAATTTTACAGTAGTAACAAGCATAAACCAGCCTCTGAATAACAAATGCAGCAAAAACACCATATTTTGCTTCAAATGAAATTACAACTGAATGCTTGGCAGAATACCAAATATTTAGTTTTTCTTTTTTAATTTTACTCAAGCAACATTAATATTTCACATTTTGCAAAACTTCATAATTTAAAAACAGCAAAATTACAAGCGCTTCTTAATATATCATTAGATTAACCACTTTTTTAATTATGTGTGAATTCACGATTTTTTTTCTTTCAGTGGCTCATTTTAAAATATGACAATTGACTTGGTATAATTATGAGCATATTATCTTAGTGTAAATATTATTAGGTGTGACAGTATATTCATTAAAATATATATGTATCAATACCTCATTTTAACTGCCAAGTAAACAGCAGGAAGAACAGTATTGGACGGAACTTCATGATTTCGTTCAAATCTGATGTAAGCTCTGCAAACAAGAAAAGAAAATGTTTGAATGCATGTCTCATAAATAAAATAAACAAATAAAAAAACTCACTATTATTAGAACTCAACCCTTAAAATCATGGAAATTTTAACTTGTTATGCTAGCAAAACTAACATGGAAATAAAAGTTTACAAAGAATTCTTAAAACTAAATACTTCCTTCCTCATAACACACCCTCATAACCTCACAAGTTTTAAATAACAGGACTGAATATTGTAATTAATACTTTGCTTTGAAAACACAAATAGAATTTAATTTTGAATGATGTCTTATAAAGCTTTCTATATTTTTTTCTTATTTTATGAACTAAAACTTTTATCATTTTAATTTTTGATTATTCATTATTTTATTTTCTCGTTTTTAACCTTTAACCCTTTAACTTTTTAAAATTAATTAATACATTTTAAATTTTGTTTCAGTAGCTTGTTTTTCGCTTCTAAAAGTGAGATACTATTATTATAATTATTATTATTACATTTATTTTGAGTTATATATATATATTTAAACAAGAAATTCACACAGGTCATTCAATTAAATAAAAAGAGCAGCTTTTTAGATTAGAAAAAATATAGTGATGAATATACTTATTAACATTTTTACATGGTTCTGTACAATCAGGGTAAAATTCCTTTCTATAGATAGTTAAAGTTTGATAAATTGGTGGTAAGAATACATTCCACAAGCTTTTAAAGGGTTAATTATTTAAAAAAAAATTGCTGTAATTTAAGTGAAAAGATGTCAAATAGATTATTTTTTACTTTTAATTTTCTCTTATAGGGAAAAAAGTGAATTAATTTCAGCTTGGAACATTTAATGAGTTAACAATAAAAATTGTAAATAATTAGACGAAATTCTCAACATTGCTACATTTCCTTTATTGTTTTCTTCACTGATTTTAAGTTTCCCATATGTTGAGTTCTCTAGTGATGATTTTGTTTACTCTTTTGGTACTTACACTTTCACAATGCAATCTTACCTAGTATCTTCAATAACAAAAAAAAAGGGGGGGGGGGAGAATGAAGCTCAAGGAAAATTTTAGCAGCAAACTACAAACAAACTTACTTTCTTTCTTCAAACTCAATGTTTAAATGCGTGCTACAGCAACTCAGCATGTCTCTCACAGCACAAGCATACAGCAAACCCTGATTTGCAGGAAGATTTGAGAGCTAATAACAAAAATTGAACAACTATATGATTGGTTTTTCTTGTATTTTAACTGCACTAATTTTAATAAGCTTCAATGTAACTTACAACAACAGTAGAGTAGGGATCATTATCGTTAATTTCTCTTAGCATTTCTGTTTCATCAATAGGCTCTTGAAGATAATAATGAGGAAAAAAGGCTCCAGCTATGAGAATCTGAAAACAAAATCATTTATAATTTAATTCTTCACTGAGTTCATAAAAGCTAAATGAAGTGACAATATTGCAGCAATTTTTAAGGTAAGTATTAAGAATAAAGCATAAATTACATTTTCTATATAAAAAGTTTGAAAATTAATTTTTTTTAGAGATGTCTTAGTATTTAACTAGAGCAGGTATGAAGGGACTTGTATGGCTAGATTTCAGGTTTTTTCGTACTTTAAATATTAAGTGATGCAGCAATGTTCTAAATCAGCATGTCTAATTTTGGAACAAATAAAACAAAAATCTAGGCAATGAATGTGGATGAGTCACTTTTTTAACCAAAGTTTCATTGAGGCTTTTTTGTACTCTGTACAAAACAAATTAAAACTCAATAAAAGACAAGTTAAATACATTTGAGTTTTAGTACTTTTTCCCAACATTTACTAATGTTTTACAGTATTTTGGTTCAAGAAAAAATGCTAGTTCAAACTGTTGGCCTTTCATATTAAATCCTTTCTAAAAGACATACCAGAAAGGTATTCCATTAGATCCCTTTAAATTATGGTACTTTTAAAATTAAAGAAAAAATTACATTTTACTGACAATACAAATTTAACAAATACATGAAACAACTTTTATGCGTTGAAATATGCCCCCCCCCCTCCCCCGCCCCAATTAACTTGGTCCTATTCAATGACAGATCAAAAAATGATTATTAAATTTTGAATATTATGCTTTTCCTCTTAATACGAGAGTAAAGATCTATAAAAGTTTAATCACAAAAAACACAGAAATGAAATACAAAATATATTTTTGTAAGCAAATGGCATGAGTTATTGGATTTAACAGTGAACAACTACACTATTAAGACTAAATTTTTCCCATAGCATAATTAATAAACGTTCCTGAAAGTTAATTAAAAAATAAAAAAATTGCTCATAACTAGCTATTATAAAAAACACAGTAATAAGCTATTTCAATATTTTACACATTAAAATATGAAAGTTCATTTCACATGGATGCCACTTTACAGTATGAGGATGAAATTCTATCTTTAACAAATCAGCATATGAATTTACTTCCATCATTTTCAAGTTTTTGAAGTAAAAATTTAAGAACAAAAGTCTGTCTGCAGGTCCGTTATTTCAATTATTTCCAGGGGGATGGGGTCAAAGGGTGCAAACATGAGGAAATTTGGTCAGAAAACAACAAAAACTGCGCCCACAGACAGGTAAATACATTAATTTCTCAAAGTCAGAGGGGGGCAATTGACACCCCTTCCCCAAATGTCGGATCTGTCTACCTGCCAATTTATTTTAAAGACAGAATTTTGCTCTCAGTACTGAAAAGTGGCACCTATGCCAGAAAATAATTTATCAGGATCCATGCTAAAAATATCTTAGAAATTACATAAACTAAGGTCTAACTTACCTTCAATATCAAGACTTCTTGTTCATGGCTCATACCTTTCCCTGGTTGTCTTATTACTATATTTAACCTTTCAAGCCTGCTCTTTATATCTCTGATTAGCATATCAGCCTGCATAAAGAAAATAAGTCCTTTGAAATTTTGTATTGATCAAATAATAATTAGACAATTTAAGCTGTATCACACAATCCTACCTCTTTTATCCTTTTGAGTTGGATAAATGAATTCCTGCACCATGTAGCTTCAGATACTCCACCAGGTCTTTGAAACTGGCCTTGATCTAACATCCTTTTCCATGTCTAAATAAAATTTTATTTCTAATCAGCATGGTGACATTTGATGCCATGCATATAACACATTTTTAGCTAATAAAAGAACATATTTTGAGAAATGATTTTTAAAAAATAAAGAATAATTCAGATTTTTTAAATCTGAATTTAGTAATGGAAAAAGCATAATAGGTACTTTATTTAACCATGAAGTTATTTTTAGGTACATCTTTACTTCCTATTTAGAAAATGCTCTGTAACAACAAAATTCCCATGAGAAAATTTCTCACTACAGTGAAATTTTAATAGATAGGTGAAAGTGGGGCAAAACTGCATCTTTTACGATTTGAAGTGAAATTAAAAGATATTTCGAGATATTTCTATGATAAAAATTAGTATACTTCCTTATGAATTTGAGAGGCAATATTTTGAGTTTGGAAGCGTTAATGAGTACAGTTAGTTTATTACTGATTTCCTTTTCATCCAACCTTTACAAAAAGCGAAGTTTTTGTGTCATGGGTGCGGTAAAACTGATTTTGACAATTATAATCTATGACTATAACACAATACATTAAATTTCATTACATTACTTATATACAATAATAAATATAGTGAATTCAGATATTTACTTATTCTGTACAAAAGTATTAATCTTTCTGATATGTCAGACAAAAAGTTATGATTATTAATAGCATTTGAATTTCACATCTAAACATCAGGGCCAACAGACACTAAATACAGCTTCAACTGCTTTATACAGAAGTTACATCAACAATTGACCTTTTCATCAGATTCATGGTGAAAAAATAAGAGGAGTTAGTAAGATCAACCTATACACTTTTGTTCTACTTCTCACACAGCACTAGGGCTTTAACAGCCCTGAGCACAGTAGTGCCCACTAAGGGAGGGAGCTGGCACAGACCGTACCATTGAAACTTTCAGAACAATATTTTAAGAGGTAATTTTCTATTTTTGAGAGGATTCTTCTTGGGTGGGGGGGGGGGAGATTCTGTTGTCTTTGGGATGGGGGATGAGCATTTATACTGATCATGCTTTATTTATAATAAAGAAGTCTTTTTGTTTTTATACTGAGTTTTCTTCTAAAGTTCCTTAATTAACTTTAAAGAAAGTTTCCATTTCATCAGTAAGTGTAAAGAGAACTCTTAGAAAATACTAATTTTGATTGAAGCAGATATTAGTGATAAGGCGGAGAGAGGAGCTCAAGTCAAATGCTGAATGTCTTTGCTGAAGTAAACAAAGTTGCCCAATAAAATTTGACATCAAAACAGAAACATTTTGATCAACATTTCTTAATAAATTTCTGAAAAGGTATGACTAAATTTTATTATTTTCGAATACATCGCTGCTTACAGTAGCCATGGAAGGTAAGAAAACACATTCACAGTGAAATTACTTATTCCAAATTTAGAACAACTGTTAAGAATGCCTAATTTTAATGAACAATATCTTAGTTGAAAAAAAAAAAGCAGAGCACATAATATAAGGAGCTATGAAATTGAATATAAAGTCTAAATAAAACATAGGGGATTACTTTTTAGAGCATTTAGAGTAGGGATGGCCAACCTTTTTCGGTAGAGCGCGACTATATGGAGAAAAAAGCTCAGTGTGCCACATTGAATTATTTCGATAAACTGAATTTTTTTTTAGAAGTTAAAAAAAGACTGTTGGATGGCTACTTAATTCTTATGTAAAAAGAAATTTTTTTCATGTAAATATAAGTAATTGAAATTAAAATGACAATACATATGCAACAGATTCTAATTTGAGAGTTATTGTTAATGAACACTTTACTGGTTTAGACAGCTGTGTTATGCTTGAAATATAAACAAATAACATGAAATATTTTGTTTTAAAATTAAACAGTCAGTACTTAATATGGTTTATGAATTTGTATCTTTTTTACCATGCCATTAATTTTAGGATTAGTTCTTGAAAATGCTAACAAACATAAGAGTTTTAAGTGCTATCAATTAATATTTAGCAGTGTTTTTGTATATGTTCATAACAGAAAATATTTGTTCACAAACATATTTTGAACCAAATCTACAACAACACCAGACGGCTAAATCGTGTAAATGTGAAAATTTTTAGTTGGTACAAATTTCCAAAACCTCTATATAATGTGGATGACTTACAGTTGAAGTAAACTCTTACATTTGATTACGAATCTTGTAAAATGCAACAAGTCAGTCATTCCAAGTTGGATTTGAGGTGGGTAACGAATGGTGTCTTGTAGAGACAAAGATTTGGAAAATATCAGTATTTTTTTTATCAAATTGAGAAAACCGCTAAATTTCACACTTGATGAATATTTCAAAATCAATGTAAAATTTCATCACAGGAGCATTATAGACTTTGGGTAGCTAATTCCAGCAAGTACTGTCATTGTCTTCCGTTGAATGCCCGAAGCTAAAGCTAAGTACTTGCAATAGTGTAGTAGTTCAGAAAACTAGAATGCCAACTTCTTGCCACATGTCATCCTTTCCCTATATTTATCAGTGTAAAGGTTTTAATTTTTGGAAATATTTCGAGATCAGCCTTTCTTCAATTCTTTTTTAAATTCCGATAAGTCTTCGCATGCCACTCCTACTGCTTTGCCATGACACACCATGGCACGCGGGCCGCGGGTTGGCCACCCCTGATTTAGAGCTTTAAGGACTTCGAGCAGCTTTCAAAATAGCAATATCCTCCGCAGTCCAGTGATACTGGACAGTGGACTAGTGCATTGGGTACCAACTTAAGTAAATACGCCACATCCATAGCAGAAATTAGCTTTTTATCAATCTGCAAAGTATTGTTAAATTTTTTAAACATACCCTGTATGCATAAAGATATGCCAAGCAGTCACTAGCTGTGTTTTTACTCCACAGTAGTTGCTCCCTAAAAATAATTACTATTTTTAATATTTGACACATGTAGCTAGATAAATGCACTTTTATTGTTTCATAATATTTAACTTAATCATATAAGAAACTTACTTGTAAGCTTCGAGAGCTTTATCAAATGGTCTTGCAAAAAAGCTTTGGAGGGATAAGCTAGCAGCTGTTGAAGAGAAAAAACAATTATTCAGTCTGTTTCCAAACTTTTACACTGGTGAAATATAATTGCTGAACAATTTTGAAAGAAACAATCCCCCCCCCCTCTCCTATACCAATCAAGTTTAAAGCATTTAAAGTTATACATTTTCAAGTTGCAGTAAAAAGTATTAACTATTAGGTCCTTTATTTTCTAAGGGCATGATGCAGATTCAAAATGTTTGTCTAGTTACATATCATTACACAGAAATCTGTCTAGCATTTTTCCCCGATGTTATTGCTTCTAAATTTTTAATAACCATAAAATTTCTTCAAAATAACCTCTCATTATTCTCACTAAAGAATGACAACCCCATGTGACTGTTACTGAAACAAATTTCTGAAAAGAATATAGCAGCAAATATTTTTGTTTTTTTCCTGAGCGAGTCCGCGGTATTCGAACTTTGTGGCATAACACTTAGAGATTTGAAACTTATCACATCATAGCAAATTCTCTCTCTATCTATATATATATATATATATATATATATATATATATATATATATATATATACACACACATATATATACAGATATATATATGTGTGTACACACACACATATATCTATATATATATATATATATATATATATATATATATATATATATATATATATATATTTGCTAATAAAAGGGTAGCTATCTTTTTCCACTTCTGGAAAACGAAATCAAGTAAAGTTCCTGATAATCTTCGTATGCAATCAAGCGTCAGAAAATAAGTTTACAAGTCCTAAACAATATTTCAAAGGGAAGTGATTATTGATGTTTAAGAATAAATCCACAATAAACAAAAAATACTATAAAAATACAATAAAGAGAAATATTGTTGATACTATTGTTTGTGTTTTTGAAGAAAATGATTTTTTAAAATTTACTTTTGTTAAACTTCTAAAGACTAGAATAGTAAGAATTCACAACCTCACTATAGGTTATTAAAATGATAGCATTAACAAGATTTAAGATTAAAAAAAAAACTGATTTCAGTAAATTTTATGACACAAGTAACGAATATAGATTACATGTGTCTTGTGTACTGAAACAAATGTCACCAGAATAGAGCTTACCTATGATGATACACTCCTCGAGGCAATTGAAAGCATATCCAAAGACTATCAACTTGCTCAACTTTATATCCAATGGCAAATTGGCCATCACTCGGCCAATAAACGTCAAATCACCATCATAAATTCCATTTGCATTTGGTATTAGTGCAAAAGCCTAAGAGAAAAATTGAATTTTAAAATTCAGAAAAGAAGGAAAAAATTAACTAGTAAGTATTGTTTTGAAAAGTTAATTAACTAAAAAAAAATATATTTTTTTTAATTCGAAGAAATAGGGGAAATGCTCCTTCATACTTAGTGGCCAAAAAATTATTATTTTTCTACGACATTCATAAATCACAATTTGCATTTCCCAAAACCACTATAAAGAGTAACTTTTATTTATGAATGTAAACCATTAAACAAAATAAAAATAATTCAGCAGGTAGGACAGTGCATTACTAAGAAGGTAAAACATTAATATAGAAGAAGATAGTTGCTTTTTAAACCTAGACATAAATTTCTTTTAGAGCATTTATACTTAAAACAATTTTTCTCTCCCTCTCCCCCTTGTCTGCAACTCTATAACTATTGGAATTAGTTGTAAAACTGTAATAACAGATACAATCATAGCCTAATTTAAATTTTATGTCTTTGGTGAGAGTAGTCAGTTAAGTTTATGTTTTAATAATGCTTCATTTCACTATTTCCAGAAAAGAGCTTTTATAACAGAGAAGAGTTGAATTTTAAAATTGAGATGGAGGGGGGGGGGAGGCACCAATAAGCATTTTTTTTAAAGCAGTTCAATGACGAAGAAAAGTAGCTTTTGCTTTTACAAAGCTTCACTATTTCAATACTTATAAACAAAATTATTGAGAAAGGTTTTTACTTCAAAATAACTTTCACATTAAATAAAAGTAAAATAAAGAAATCTTTTTCCCTGTACTCATGAACAAAAGTCTAATGTTGAATACAATTTGGTGAAAAACAAGCAAACTTAATACTTTTGAGGGAGTAGAGAATTGAAATCAACTAATTTCAGACATTTCTTTCCAAAAGTTAAAGTGAACAATTAATTAAAACAAACCTCTTTCAGTTGGAGAACAGCAGTCTCTATATCACGTTGATTTGGTGGTTCCAAAGCAAATGCTAACATTTCTTTAGGTTCACCTGGATCTAGTTTTTTAATATGCAAAATAGTACTAGTCAAGGGACACCGCTGCAAAGGAAAAAATTCAATAAAATCAGTGATTTTTGAACCTTTTTTTTCATATTTTAGAGGAAAAGAAAAATTTTCAAATTCCCCTGAAATAAGTAGAGCACATAATTGAAAAACAGCAGTGGCATACCAACCAACTTAGGATAAATTTCAATGCATAAAATAAGACAGATGATGCTAATTTTATGAATTGTACTAACTCTGCATACTATACTTGTGAAAATCTTTTATTTATTTACTTATTATTTTTATTCTACTTATTTTATTATTATTATTATAATTATTTTGCTTTTGCGAAATTTTATTTATTACTATTATTATTTTACTTTTTTACAAGTAGCAAAAAAAACAGAAAAGAAAAGAAAAAGAAACGAAACATTCCTCATTTCTACATTTCAAACGATCTTCCTGAGTATAATAATATTTATAGAGTATATATTTTTAAGTATCATATTCTATAAATATTCAACAGATATGATTATTAAAACTTTAAGAAAGGCAACTAATAATTCCTGAATTTGAAAACACATAACTTCCCCACATTGTTGCCTATCTTTTTCTAGCACGCTGGAATTCCTCAACATCTTGAACCAATCTTCATCCTAAACATCCTCAATACTTTCCTTAGACAAACAGATAATATTGCAAATTATAAATTGAAATAGGTTAGAATACAATGAACAGAGCATCTTTTGGCAACAGAGAGCATGAGCAATAAGGTCCATTATTATACATATTGGAATTTGCGCTCGTAGAATAAAGAGATCAGGTAGAAATGAGCTAAAAGAAATGACCGAGGTATTCCAGTTTATAGATATAAACATGACAGGACAGAAGTAACAAGTTTTGAAAATAAAATGATATGATGTATGCATGCTGTTTTAATGAGTTTCTCATTTTATTTGGACATCAAAAAAAAAAAAAAAGGTGCCCTAGATGGACTATCTAACATGAAATAGAAAATAAACTAAATGGCCTAATGGCTGATTCAACTACTTTAGAGCAGAAAAACTTCCAACAAATATGCAAAATGGAATGCAACAGTAACATTTTATAATCCATACTTGCAAATAAATAAGTGTGTTGAACTGAAAATATTTTCTAATACCATTCAGATGTCTCATACATGGAAATGGCAGCAATATTCATAAAAAGTGTTATTTCTATGACAGGAAGGAAGTCAGTAAGGATTTGTGCTTTTTAAAATGGTTTTAAACGTATTTTTCTGATGTTCAAAATTGTAAAACATATCTTTCATTTTACGTTGTCACCATTAAAACCGGAGGAAAACAAATGTGATTTTGTAATAATACTTTAAATCAAAGTTATAATTAAAAAAAAAAAATAGAGTTTCTGTCTATCATTTATCTTTTTACAAGAAGTGAATGCTGAAATGATTACACAGGAAAAAATAATAAAATAAGAATTAAGTTTTCAGAAGAAACTGCTTTAAAACACTAGATTATTTCTTGCATCCAGAGTTCGTTCTTACTCTAAATACCTTAAAATAATCTTTAAATTAGCTTAAAAAAACTAAAAAATACGCTTTTAGTTGCACTTATGATGCATCAGCATGTAAGATAGTTTATATAATATATTTTAGCTTTTAGTATTAATAATAGTACTAAATACAGGGTGTCCACTCCAATCGTGGACCAATAGCTAATTTTTAAACCGTTAGATATAAGCATATAATTTATTTAGGAAAAAATCTACAAATTACGAAAGGAATTTTGGGTCTATTCAATGTTTTTCAAAAAATCAAATTTTGAAAGAGTTACGAAATTTAAATTTTTATACAGCCCCCCAGTCCTATCAATCATATTTAGTAAAACATTCTTGACACTGTAACGTTTAAAACTAAAAAAAAATCACTCTTCTACGACAAAAATTGACCGAGTTATGACATTTTGAAAAATCAAGATTTTGAAGGATTTCGCATACGGTCCCTAAAGCGATCTCTGGATGACGTCATGAAACAATGCAAGATTTTTTTTTAGTTTTAAACGTTACAGTGTTAAGAATGTTTTACTAAATATGATTGATAGGACTGGGGGGCTGTATAAAAATTTAAATTTCGTAACTCTTTCAAAATTTGATTTTTTGAAAAACGTTGAATAGACCCAAAATTCCTTTCACAATTTGGAGATTTTTTCCTAAATAAACTATATGCTTATCTCTAAACGTTTAGAAATTAGCTATTGGTCTACGATTGGAGTGGACACCCTGTATATTACTTTTATATTTGTAAAGAACGTGAATTTTATCTTTTACATACAAACAACTGAAACACTTGAACACATCAACATGTAATAATATAGTCTTGCCTTTAGTATTAACAATATTACTTTTTTATTTAAAAAAAATGTGAATTTTATCTTTTACTCAGAGTTACATACAGACAAACCCACAAGTGAAACTAATAAAAGCGTATTAAAAAAAGAAATTATGTATAAATCTCACTTTTATTTCAGGAATACCATAATCAGCAAAGTCTTCATAAAATGATTTTGGTACCATTCTGTACACTTTACCAATATCTACTCGACCAGCTCTTCCTGGAGCATAAAAAGTAACAAACGATGAATCACCATAACATGAAAGTATTGAATAAAAGAATAACTTTGAAAAACTCCTTGCAAATATTACCTTTCCTTTGAATGCAATTTGCTTTAGACGCCCACTCAAGCTGAAGGCAGGTATAATTTGTAAACGGATCAGTTACTAAGCTCTTAGTAAGGCAGAAATCAATAACTGAAAGTAAAAAAACAAGCTACACTTTAATAAATGTTTCTAGCACATGTAAATTAATCATACTTCATATCCCCCACACACCAGATGAGCGGCTCATTCTCCTATTTTTATACTTGTTATATTTTATTTTTGGGGACAAATTAGTTGAAAAAAGTGTATCATCAGGACCAGCACAATTAAGTACAAAAATTGTGATTAACAGGTTATGACTGCACTGCATGAAGGGTCTTATTTCCACATTGCTGCATATAAACATAATGCAAAGACCAATCCAGAATTTTTCTCTCATTACCAATTTTTGTGAATTTACATTCTAATATTGGAAGAGTCAAAAGATAGTTTGAACATAAGTAAAGCATTATGTATGTTTAAACAAACAATCTAGAGGCAGTTACTAACTACTATTTCCATTTATGTGTTGGCAAGTGGAAGAAAGTTTATTTACATGGAATACAAATACTTTCTAATAATTTAAACTTTTAATATAATTGCTTATAAAATAAGTAGTTAAAGGCATAATCAAGATTTAGACATGATCCAATAATCAGGTGTTGAGCAGTTCCGATAATTGAATGATTAGCAACCAAGTCAAACTTTTGAGTGATTTCTCAATGCATCCGATGATTTCAGAATTGAAAGAATTTTTTAAATACTTTCATGCAAATCTCTTCAGTAAGCCCATCACACAAAACACTTCTTAGTATGCTTATACTAATAAAATATACATAAAAACAGGTTTCTGCCATTGTTTTATAAATTAAAATCTATATTAACATGGCTATCATATTTAAGAGAGAAAACGTTTTCCTTGAATACCATACCTAAACAGTTGGCATGGATCGTAACAGTGCACAGATATGAAAATTTCTCAGTTTCAACATTAATATCAACATTAAAGCAAAAATATTAATTAAACAGGAAACTGATGTAGGTCTTACATAATGCATATTAGTGATAGTTTCATTTTCCCCTTACTGATATAAAGAGACATCAAAAACAAATGTGAAAAATCAATTCACAAAACAAGAAAGTACCATATTTGATGTCAGGAACAGTTATAGAGCTTTCTGCAATGTTTGTTGACAAAATAACCTGGAAGAAAAAAAAAGTGGCAAATATTAAATGAACAAACAACATAGACAGTATGATATTATCAAGAAAAATAGGATTTTTATATGCATACTTTTCTATGATCCGGGGGAGGGTCTCTAAACACTTTGGTCTGCTCTTCAACGGTAATACTTGAATGAAGAGGGAGAATCCAAAAGCTATTTTTAAGAAATTAAATTATTTTCAATTCATGAAAACTTATTTTTAAGTTATAATTTAGAGAAGGTAATATTTTTTATGTAATTATTCACTTAAGTAGTAAATTTAAGAACAATGAATTATAGAAATGTATTTGAACTTTCATTACACTTCATTTTCAAATATGGTTATTTAAATTTTATTCATGGTTGATTGAGTTAACATTAGGTTCATTATTTTTCAACTAAAATTAATGAGAGGGGCAACATGCAAAAGCCTTAAACTCTGATAGAAACTATTGATTTGGTACTATTATTAATTGCAAATTCTTTAAAATGTAATGAAAATGATATCGAATATATTACCAAAATCAAATGTAATTAAACAGAATTTTCTTACTTTTTATTGACACGTGCTGTACTCAACTTGTTTGTTAATGCAGCAATTTCCTCATAACCTTATGTTACAAAAAAAAAAAAAAAAAAAAAAAAGAACACTACATAAATATTTTAGCAAAATATGAAGTAAACTAAGTTTCAAATAGATTTATGAACCTAACATATAAAGCATATCCTTATTATCCTGTAGCTTGAAAGGAAAAAGGTACAAGAAAGGTTAGAAGAGAAATGTATCGGGGAATTGTACTATTGCAGGACACTTGATGTTGCAAATTTACCATTCTTATATAATTTAAAAATATGTTGCAAGGTATGTAAAACCACACTATTCAGTTTTAGTATAAAAAGCTTAAAATTTATAATTAAATAATAAAATACATATAGGAGTGCACTAATGATTCATTTGATCTCATTAGCTAGAGATTAGTGCAATTGTTTAAAACAGATTACAACATTATTTTTAAAACAAACACATGTTT
This sequence comes from Uloborus plumipes, assembly GCA_038373865.1. Taxonomy (NCBI): domain Eukaryota; kingdom Metazoa; phylum Arthropoda; class Arachnida; order Araneae; family Uloboridae; genus Uloborus; species Uloborus plumipes. Next base: position 69,958 of record JAXGGA010006189.1, read on the forward strand.
GTGATAAATTATTTAATACGAAAAAAAAGAGTGTAATACAAAAATATTCTAATAGTTAATTATAAACATATTCTTGTTATATATTATTTAAAGCTCATTCCATCATTTAATAGTTTTTTTACCTTTAAATTTCATTATAATGTACATAATACGAAGCAAATAATTAAATATTTGTTCTAAAAATGTCTGCTAGTTATCATTTCAAAGTTTTCTAGCGGGAAAAGGGTAGGTACTCGCTCCACACATATTGCATGCAGAAAATAATGATTAACCTTATATGCGATATGTATATATGCATTATTTCTGAAAGCCAGGTGCAGGGGCTACTGCCCCTTCCTGTTTCTCCAAGTAACCGAAAGGGTGACAGCAGTTTTTTTACATTAGCTTTTCCAAAGCGCCATAAATAAGTGGGCGCTTTCATTTTTATCATATTTTTTTTTAAATACGTTTCTCATGATCTTTTAAAAAATTATAGTAAAAATGGGGAAAACTTTAACTTGTGGGATACAAGGGGGTTATTTTTAAAAAAGGTTTTATGCATTTTTCGATCATATTAGGAAATTGAACATTATTGAGTCATTAATATGTAAGTGGTAGCTTTGGAGAAGGAAAGATGTGAGCAGTGACTTTAGAAAGACAACTCACTATTCACAGTGCAATACATATCATTTATCATGACATCCAAAAGCTCACAAGTTTTTGCATTGTAAAAAGGGTTATCTGTAATTCTGAAACACTTGCTTGCTTTTTTTTTTGCAATTTTTTTTACCTTGTTGCTAATATTTTTATTTTAGTATATTGGTACGTATTAATAGTTTATATTCAAAATATAAAAAGTAGCTAAATATCAATTGCTGTTTATTAATATGAATGAATTCCAAATTATAAAATGTATCATTAAAATAAGTAAAATATTTCTTGAAGCACAAAATTGTTCTGGCAAATTAACTTTCAGCAGCAGTTTATGAAAATATAATTAATTTTTTGCAGCAGAAAAAGAAGAGCTTTTGGTTTCTGTTTGACTTGTACATAAATAAAAGCACGAATGGGTCATTCCGACGAAAATGGTACAAATCATGTCCGAGACTTTAGAATTTTTTAAAATCAATTTTAATAACTACCACCAATTAAGTGTATTTTTTATTGGCTCTCCATTTAATTTTATGCCATCAAGTATCAATTGATTAGTTATAATCATTTTAGAAATGACACAAAAAAAATTATCTTTGTCAGAAGAAGAAGAAAATGACGTGTCCCAGCTTCAAATTGCTAGAACTTTAAATATGATTTAAAATTAAACTGAAATGTAACAACAAAATAAATTACACTGCACTCCACAAAAAATGCTTCTGACACCATTTCTGCAAATTATTATGCAAATGGAAAAAAAAATTCCCCAAAATTATTTATCCATGTCCCTAGATTTTCTATGTTTCGAATTGTCCACTCTGTTAGAAGCCTTTTGGAAATAAAATAAACAATTGCATTCAATTTGAAATATTTTTTAAAAAATATAGGTAGTATAACCAAAGACTCTATAGCTTCGCACAAGACTGGACACTTCAGCTCAAATCAGTGCTTTCACTTTTCGACCATCGACCGTCAAAGATTTGAAACGGGAAAAGCCAACAATTAGGAGATCATTTGGCGAAACAATTTTAGTCAAAAGAGTTTTACCCACTGT
>JAXGGA010006190.1:0-71638 GCA_038373865.1 Uloborus plumipes
ATACATTAGGATGGAAAGAGACTTCAGAACTTGTCTTTTATTCCAGGCTTTTGATTAAAATATTATTTACAGTTTTTTTAAATAAAGAAATTCTGTTTCTAAACATTTAATCAATTAGCCCTGGCTTAGGGGCGGTTACTTACTGCTTTATGAATAATATTGTCTACAGGGAAAAGTTATTGCATGAAAAATTATTATATTATATGGCTGCATTTATTAATGATGAATTAATACAAAACTTAAATATAGTCTTTTACATTTTGGTTGTAGTCAAAAATAAATGAACAGTATACATCATTTGATGAATATAATTTTTTATTGATTTATAAAATTTTGCACTGAAACTATCATGGTCCGAAAAAAAATGCCGAAGATGTCAAAATATCATGACATTTTCAAAATAAATTTGCCGGGGCTCTCTCCTGCAAAAGCGCGAGAACGCCCCAGCAATTTTCGCACCGAAAGGAGAAAGCGACTTCCTCTATCACAGAGCGGAACACATGCGCGCCGCGGCTGAACTGGTTTCTATCCCCCTCCCCTCCCCTTTCCCGACTTACCTCACAACAAATCCTCGATCGGTTTACTTTTTGTGACTTTGGGTGCGTTCATAAAGTCTCACGAAACTCACTGGCTTAACCGAACGTAACGCTTCCAGTTCTCCGTTAACCGCGTTCACTTTTTGAACGATCAGTTAGAAGCCAAGATGGCGGATGTTTTGATGAAAATCATTGCTTTTGCGGAGGAAATGTTTTTGAAGATTGTGGATGAAGAGATTGATTTTAGGGTTCTTCTTTTGAATTAAATAAAAGAGAGAAAACTAATCGAAAGTGTGCGTATCAAATATTATGTTGAAAATGTTGTTCCGTATTACTCGGACAACACTTTTCGTCAACAGTTGAAAATGAAACCATCTACGTCAAAGCCGTATCCAGAATTTTTTTTTTTGGGAGAACCCGCTTTGCACATTACCCAAACACGCATATTTATACGCTCGTCTGTTTGTAAGCCTTTTTTTAACTCACGTCCCCCCCCCCCCCCATGTTTTTAATGATCGTAAGCGTTTTTAATGTTTTCAGACTAGTACTGTTAAAACTATTTATACCACTTCTTTTGCACTTTCCAGTAATAGTTAATTGGATAGCCTTACAGAATTGTTAAAACTTTGTGAGACACACCTGCTTTACATTGAAAATAGATATTAAAAAGTTTCTCATAACAACAATTTCTTTTTCCATCACAAGTAGCACAGAGAACGGAAAAGAATAAAGGCAGTGCAATATGTGTTAGAAGTTTTAAATTCAAGGTTTATACAACACTAGCAGTACCCGCACAGCGATGCCCATGCAATAAATTTGAAGGAAGTCAACTGAATAAATTTAAATTTACTCCAACTAAATCAATAAATACCAAATGAAATCAAAACGACAAATTTAAGTAAGTAACAGATTTTAATTACATAAATTTAGTCAATTTTCAAGGCTTAACTCTAAGTTGCAAATTTAAACCACTATGTAACTTCAGGGACGAAAGAGAAGTTTGTCTGGAAAATGGACCTAGTGTTTCAGTTTTGCGTTTAGAGTTAAGTCTAAATTTGAGTAATTTTTATCTCCTGTTCTAATTAACGGATAGAAACATGGCATATACTTTTCTTTTTCCGAAAAAAAAAAACCTTTCCAGCCATGTATAATGTTAGGGGGTGGAGGAAAGACCCCCGTAATTATGCAGAATACACAAAAAATGAGACTAATTAATTAATTTGAAAATAACTGATTCAAAATTTAGAATTCGGCTTTTGAGGTGCAGTTCTCAAGGATACGTTTCAATTTTGTGCCAAGTAGTCAGTGGGGGCTTCTAGCCAGGGTTTCCGCTGCGGTCGCATTTTTTGAAAAATGCAAAAATGAAGCAAGGCCTTTTTTGCTTTAATATAATTAATACAAAAAACAATGCACAATCTGAGAGAGAGCAAGCATGGCGATACCTAACTTAATCTTAGTATAAATTTTATTCAACATGTAGAAAATGCTATTAAATTCAACAATATATTGTCTTAATGGACACAAAATCCCTCCAATAAATGCTTTATTAACGATTTTAAAAAAACCTGTGTTCTTTTAATATGAATCACAAGTCTAAAATTTTCACATTAAATTTAAAAAAATGTTACCTACTATGAATTTATTTCTATCAAGATTTCAAGGGTGAATTGTAAATTTAGCTTTCAACAGGAGATGAAGTACGACTAGATTAGAAAGATAGTAAACAGATTCACTATTTATTAATCTTTAGCATTTTGCTAAAGCCTTTTCTCCAATTTTAGCTTTTTTGCTTAAAAAAAATTGAAACTCTGCTTCTAGCTCATCTGACTCGTCTACACAGGGGAAAACTCATGACCCCCTCCCATTATTTTGAATTCACCTACCTCATAGCAACCATAATCAAACTGTATGGACTTAACAATACCTAGACAATCTGAAAATCTCACTAGAACCTTTAAAAAAAAGGAACGCAGCATCTAAATGTTGGAACTGCCAACAATTTAATCACAGTAGTTATGAATGTAACAGACCATCTGTATGTGTGAAATATGCTGGTTCCCACAGAGCTGACCAATGTGACAAAGATAGTAATCTCCCCCCTACTTGCTTCCTCTGTGGTGGTCCATACACATCAAATTATTCGAAATGTCCCGAGAGACCACAAAAAAACAACATTGGTACAATAAAATTCAATCAAAAACCCACCACAAGTGAAAACAAAACTCCACAAAATCCATGGAATGACCCAAATAGAACTAATAACATGAAGAATAACATTAATAAAAACAATGTTCCTAACATGCCTTCATAAGGAATTCCTAGAACCACCCCCCAACAAAAAGCCGAAATAAACAAAATAAAAAATAACATACTTGACACCTTAAATGATACATTTATAACTCTCATAGGAGAGCTACAAAAAATGAGGAACTCCCCCCATTATGGGTAGTCACTTAAAATTTAAAATTGCGTCCTGGAACTGCAATGGCATCCAGGACAAATTCACACTAAATTCACTGAACTCATTTCCTTCATTGATAACCACTTGCCTGATATCATGTGTTAACAAGAAACAAACTTAAAGCCACATGACAACTTCTTCATTCTTGACTACTTCACATACCGTGAAGACACTTACAAATACTGGGAGCGGTACTGCCATTCTTGTACACGAACCTCTTAAACATAAATAACTGCCCAAAATCAACTCTACTTATGAAAATGTCAGTGCTGAAATTTCCTGTGACAATTGTACTTTAAATGTTTGCTCAATTTACCTGAACACCACCTCACACAACTACAATGATATTGAGAATCAACTAAAAAGTCCAAACATCACAATATTAATTGGTGACTTCAATGCTAAACACAATAATTGGAGTTCTAGAAGAACAAATACTTTTGGTAAAAAATTTTTGAACTTTGTGCTAGCAACAATTTTCAAATCCTTACTCCTGACAGCCCCACTCATTTCTGTGTTTAAAACACCAGTGCAACGACTGATTTTGCTATTACCAATTTCACGAATTACTTCTATTAACTCCCTGCATGAGCTACGCTCTGAGCACAATCCTATAATTGTCGAATTTCACCTAAATCATATAAACAACTTTACGCCTAAAACCATCAGTACCATCAACTGGAACAAATTCACCACTACACTGGAAAATCTCACTCAGATTCCCCTCATATTCAAAATATCGACAACATTGAAGAAGCTATCAACTTCATTAATGATAAAATAAATGAAGCTAAGATTGCAGCCACCCATGCTAGGACTATCACTAACAAACCTATCAAACTACCAACTTACATTCTCAGCATAATTAAGCTCAAAAATCAGTATAGGAAATTGTGGAATACATCTAGATACCCTCCACACAAAACTATGTATAATCACTTCACCAAAACTGAAAAAATTGATCATTGACTACAAAAAAGAGAAATTAGACAGCTACCTTAGCTCTCTTGAAACCTTTGACAACTCTTTTCCAAGCTGCGAAAAGACTGAATAAAAAATCCCAAACCTTCCCCTCTCTACATAGTAGCATGGGTATGACCTACACTGAAAAAGAAAAAGCTAATACTACCGCAAACTCACTAGAACAATTTACTCGCAGCAGTCATCACTACTGTAATAACCTCATTGATGAAGTGAAAGTTATTCCACTTTGAAAGCTACTACATTCCCATCCCACCTCCCAGAATCAACACTAATGAAATTACTGATGAAATAAAAAAACTAAAAAACAATAAGAGTCCTGGAGAAGATGGTATTAATAATCTCATCCTCAAAAATCTCCCCTTCAACATGCTCATGTTCATTACACAAATTTCCAACACTGGCATCATTTCTCGTTTATTTCCCAACTCCTGGAAAAATGCACTTATAGCACCTATATTAAAGCCCAAAGCTCACCCAAGTTTCCCACAAAAATACAGGCCTATAAGCCTACTAAGTACTTTGTCGAAACTCTTCGAGAAAATCATTCTTTATCGAATGAACAACCATCTAAATTTCTAAGACATCATACCAAATTACCAATTTGGCTTCAGAAACAAACATTCCACTAATCACCAACTTTTTCATTCAACTATATATTTCACAATGACTTCCAGTTAACTTTCATAAAATCAGACACAACTTTAATTAAACGAGGTGTATTTTGATTTATATCTTGATATGTTATAGTAGAACGCAAAATGCATTTTAAAACCTGATATATTTTTTTCCCGTTAAGACTTTGGAAGTACCTAGGCATAGGTACATAGGTTTCAGGGCTGTATTTAAGGGGTGAGTTTTTTTTAGGGTTCAAACCCCCTCTGAAATTTTTCAAAACTATTCCCAAAAATGCTTTTTAATGCTCTTTTTGCTGAAAAATAATATTATTACTATTTTATTTTTAGTTTTCTTATTTACTTTCCAATTTCATTTGAGAAATGAAATTCTCATTATTGAATGATAGTACAAATTAATTGATTTATCTGCAATATTTATCTTTATTGTAGTGTTTGAAAACAAAATTTCATACACAATATAGCTTTTTAACTGGGGTGAGCATGCTTTGCACACATTAGAATTTTTTACTTCCTTGGGATGATATGTTATTGTATTTTTCCATGTTAATGCCCCTTAAGTATCTACATTAACAAAAGCAACAGAATATAGAACATATCAAATTTCATTTATCATATAGATTTCACGAGGAAAGAGTTTGTAAAACCCTCCCCGAAATAATAGTCTGGTTACGGCCCCGATAGGTTTACATTTGACAAAAAGTTACACTGCATTTGCCACGGCAAAAAAATTCAAAATACAATATAATTTTTTGTTTTAATTATCGGTTGTGCAGAACAAAAAATCAATTGTGCTAGAATTTATTAAATTTCTAACACTTAAAACTTTCTGAAACCCCAAAGTTAGCAAAATTTATGTCTAATGTGAATTTTTTTGTATTTCCTTTTTTTTTTCTTTTTTGGTTGAAAAAAACTCATCTGGACAAAACCAGGTACATATTCGCTGCAAGATTACACATGCCGAACATATAATCGTAACGTTCTGACGTTTTATATCGGATATCGCAAATGTAAACATTGTAACACACGCTAGTACTGGGCGCCGCCATGTTTTTTAACTGAGCAAACCACCCTTTTCCTTCGTGAGCTTCGTTAAGATTTTCGCTTCACGAAACTAACCGAGTTACACTTTATGAACGACCGGTTAGCTAACGCGTTGACTTTTTGAACGCCTCGTTCGCCTCACGCTCTTCACTCGTTAAACGCGTTCGACTTTATGAACGCACCCTTTGTTTTGGGTAGTTTGGGACGTCTGGCTTCCGTTGTTTCGAAAGTTTTTTTGCAAATCTTCCTTGGTTTTGCGATTTTCACACTGTAAACGGTAAAACTAAACGTATTTTTTTATGTGCAGGTGAGTGTTTTTTAAGATCAATCGCCTATATTCGTACGAAATTGTCGTTTTTGGAAGTTTTCATCGTTTTTCAACAATACAAAGACAAGTTGCATAATGTTCTTTTGTAGATTGTTTATTCAAATATATTTAAACAGTGGAAATCCGATTAAATGAAGTGGAAGTGCTTTAAAAACTGCTTTAGGTTTTTTTACAATGTTTTATAGCTGTTCTACAGCGTATCATTTGTATGCAGTGTAAATTTTAAAAATGAAAGGAATTAATCTTTTTTTTTAAATTCGTTTCAAAAACTGAACATGTTGCTTTCAAAAATCCTTATTTATGTTATTGAAGAAAAAAAGGGGGGGGGGGGTCTTGTGTAAAATAGATGCATTTTTTGAGGCAAATACGAAACCTTATTTAATATTTTATGTATGTTGTATGCAGTATATTTCAGCTTTGTAAATAAAAAGTACTTTTGGAGAAAACATTTGTTTAAATTGATCTAACTCATTTTAATGTATGTGCTATAAATTGCAGTGAAAGTGACATTGTTTGTATGCACTTCAAAATGAAAATACTTATTTTAAAGAACATTGTTTTTAAATGTTTGAATTTTTTTTTATCATACATTAGTATCACTCTAATGAAGCATATGTGTTACATAATTAGAACTATTATTTCTTTAATTGGTTTGTTATGAAATTCTTTTAAATAAGCTGATAATTATTTCTGAAAATTTAAATTTATTTTAGCTCCAGCAGACCTTCTTAGTATTCTTTATCAAGAAGTTCTAGTTTTTATGAAATCAAAAAATATGTAGTGCTGTTTATGTTGAAATTGAAGTAATAAATAATTTAATTATTGTAATTTATTTTCTACAATAAGTGTTTCTAGTTCTAACTGTGGGACTTAAAACGTTCTTCAAGAATACATATCTGTGGCTTGATTCTAAAAGGGCCAATGTCAATTTTTTCACATTCTGTATTATTTACATCAAAAGTTTCCAATTTTGTAAAACCCTAATTCTACAAAGGCCAATGTCTAATATCAAATTAAAATTGGTTGTATTTCCATTATAATGTCAGCCAATGTCATATACACATAATGTCATAATATTTACATAAAGTAGTAACAGGCTAAAAAATTTCACATGATAAAATAATGTTTCTTTACACTAACAATAAACAAATACCAAAAAATAATAATGGGAATCTTAATATAAGAAGTTATAGCATTCTAAAAAATCTCAAATATCTTTCATCGCCTTTTTCTTGAAACTAACATTTTTGACTTAGACCCTTTTAGAACCAAGCCACAGATATTTACTTTATCACAGAAATTTTCAACGGAACACTTTATTTTTATTGTTAAATTCTAAAAATAGTTTATTTCACATGGAAGAAACCATTGTCTTCCAGCCAGTTTTTCCCATGCTTTTTTTTTTTTCGCTTTAGAAGAAACTTGCCAACTAGTGCTGTGGACATTGATGTCGATGTTTCGGAAACATTCATGTATTTTCAAATACATTGATGCTTTTACCATTGATTTTTTATGGTGGATGGCAGGGGCTGTAGTTCTCCTGAGTTAACATGTTTTTTTCTATGCTCAAAATCGAAAATAGAAAAATAAGAAATACCACTAGTGCCCTACATTCCACCACTAACAAATGTTTCACTTCATAATATTCCCTCAAATTACGGGCCTTTTAAGCGTTACCAGATCCTCACGAAGAAATTCCTAACCTGCAGGTAGTAAGCACATGTAGCACCCTAAAAAGTAGAATATGTCATTTCTTAAAAGCAGAAGCAAACTTATTACCATCCTAAATAAAGTGTTTATACAATTAATGTACTCATCCCTTGTATTTTTTTTTCTATAGACTGTCGTCGAGCGAACTGGGAAGCTCGACGTTGGAGAATTTGAACTTCAGCTCTTCGATTCACGCTACATGCTTAAGGGGGAGACTGAAGAGAAAAAATGGAAAGGATGGTTGAAGCCTTCATGTATTCCTATCACCATCATTCTTGTCCTCATCATACTGGTTGTTTTATTGCCTCTCATTGGCCAGGATGAAGTGAAATCAGTAGAAGTCATAACGCTTGGAGATTATGATCCTGTGTTTAAAAATTGTTCCAGTCCTTGCGCGTAAGTTTTTTTATGCATTTTATGTTGTAAACATATACTAAGTTCCAATACACCATTTGTTTGATCCAAATTTGCTCTTAGTTTGCCCTACAATATTGTCAGGAATACTGTAAGAAACCTGTTTATGATTGATTTGTATGATAGGTGGCTTCAATCCCACATAGATTTGGTGGTGCTGATACTAATCCTATACTAGACCAGGTTTGTGAGTTCTAAGAAATTCAAAAAGTCCAAGAACAAGAGTAGGTTCTCAAAACCATCTTTTAATTCAGTGTTTTCTCCTGCTCTTATTTTCTACTGTGCTCTACCCTTTATCAACGAGACACACCACTTTTAGTTCACTTATATGCAGTAGTATAACTACAGGGAGAAAGAGGGGCAGCCCACTGCAAGTGACCTCTTGGGGGTGACAGAACATATATTTGGGTTTAAATGTATATCATTCAACTTAAAGCACACAGGGCTCCTCGAACTTACATTTGCAGGAGGGGGGGGGGGGGGGATTTTTTATTTCATGGGGCAAAACCATTTTGTTTTATGTTTTCTACTGTCATTTTTTTTTACATACTTCCTGAAAATACCTATCTTGAACTTTTGTACTGCATTATTCAACATTTATGATATTTATTACACTTAAAAATGCTCCTTTAAAATACAGGATACATTTTGTGAAGACAATGGCAAGTTTAAGTGAAGAAAGCTTTTAATTTGGAAACTCAAAAAAAAAAAAAAGTGTTTTTAAATAAAACATAATTATATAGTCCATCAAAGGCATTTAACATAATGACTAATTCTCATAATTTTCAAAGATTGTATTTACGAAGTTACTTTTTTGCATGGTAATACATTATAATAACACTACATAAAGTTAATATTGCATTGTGATGTAAAACTCCAATATTTGCCAGCTATGGCCTATAATGTGTTACTGTCATCCCTGCTTAGTCGGGTAATGGATAAATGAATACCCCGCTTATACGAATAAAACATCCTAGCACTGTGTCGTACACGCAATGTTAAAGATCCCTACTTAATCAAATAATTTTTCTTGGAACCGACAGTATTCATTTAAGAGAGGCCGACAGTAATGCTTTTGCTTCCTTTTTTTACGAAAAATAAGTTATTTATTAAGTTAATGATATTTTAGCATTTATTATTTTTCTAATATTCATAGCAATTTCTTGAATCTCTCACTTCTCTTTTCTGATTTTACAGCATTTCATTAGTTGAAAGTATACCAGAGAACTTAACATATGCCGATGGTGAACCTGTGCATACATCAGTATTTGAGAGTTGGTCTCAGCTACTAGCTCTAGCTGAAAGATCAATAGATATAGCGACATTTTATTCTACACTTAAAGGCCAAGATGTTCAACCTGATGATCCAGATCCTTCATCTTGGCAAGTAAGAAAGTATAATTAAAGTTAAAGATAGGACAGTAAAATGAAATAATGAGTAATAAGACGAAATAGCATTATGATCTTTTAGGAGGGTGGTCATTAGGGTGAAACAAAAAAAAAAAATAAAGTTTTGATTTTCAATTTGCCTTAGTGTGGGAAAAGTTGCCTTTTCATGTAAATAATATGTTTTTTTTTTTTTAAAGTTACTTTATCTTACTTACGGCAACTCAAGACGTGCTTTAATATTTTTCATTTTTTATATCTTATAAACAAAAATATATAAAATGCATCAAAAAATATAAATGCAAATTGAAAATCAAAACTTAATTTTTTTTGTTCCACCCTCATTGTATAAAAGTGATACTAGCTCCTCCGTTTAAGAAATAGCGTATCAGTTGATATTTTTGTTCTTGTTATTATGTTATTTTATAATTACTATTATTAATGTTATTATTATTCGTCTAAAAAAGAGGAGCTTTTCCACCTCTTGTAATTTTTGTTAAAAAATATGTTTGGTTAGCAGCAAAGAAATAACCTATGTCATTTTGTTTTACATCATCAATTTCAACTGATCTTATTCAAGATGTTTATTTGTACATTTTTGTGTATAGTTTTGTTTCTCTTTGTCTCATGTTTAACTTTGGAAATATACCTGTTGCTTATTTTTTATAATTTTTAAAATTTCTTCAAAGATTACTTTTGGATTCTCTTTTAGAAGTATCAGAGATCATCAAAATTTTTTTATTTTACTGTCCTAAAATTTTTACAAAAGCTGCCAATTTGAAAATATGATGAATGTAGTTTTGATGTATTATCATTCTCGTAATGTGACGAATTTTTTACGTATAATTTTTTTTTCAGTTCAAAAATTATTCACAACCTATCTTGTAGTTTTGATTCAAAATTATTTTTATTCTAAAGGGGGACAAGATTTTCAGTGACCTCATGAAAGCTGGTACGGAGCGTGGTATAAGAATTAGAATTGTGCAGAATGAACCTTCTGAATCCATGCCTGATTATGATACCAAAGAACTAGAAGTTAAAGGTATTAAACCCAGGATTACTCTTTTGATTTTTTATTGTGAAAAGTCTGTCATGCCGTAAAAACTACTGAGCAAACATAATGAAATTTCACTGATTTTCTTGATGCATAGTATTATTTCTGAGTTGTTGAATCACAGCATGTGCTATATGATTCTTCTACATAATAAATTGTATTATATGATTTATTTATAATATTTTTTTTAATTGACATTTAATTAATATAGAATGCTTTTGTGTTAGTTCATATCTAGAATTGGTTAAATCTGCAAAGAAAATGTTTACACATTGGTACTACAAAATTTGGCGATATTTTTTTAATTCAACAAAATGATTAAAATGTTGAACACAATTGCATAATTATTTTGCTTATTGATTTAAAAAAAAAAATCATATTTTCTCATTTGGTACATACCGTCGAGTCTCAACAACTCGAAAGACCCGAGGGGCCAACTAAAAGCTTTGAGTTATTGATAGTTCGAGATACGGGAATACCCCATAGGGTTCTCAAGAGTTTGGAGGGACCCAACAAACACTTCCAAATAAAGGAATATTCGAGTTATAAGACTTTGAGTTATTGATATTCAACTGTTTTGAGAGAGAGACATTTTTTTTAATCTATATTTGAAAACACTTGACCCTACTAAAAGTTTTGCTGAATTTTCAATCAAGATACTAAAGCAAAAAGTTGAAAAAGATAAGTATTGAATAACACTTTAAAACTAAATCAACAAAGCTTAGATTTGTGTGTTACTGCCGTTTTAAGCAATTTCATTTCAATGTAAAAAAAATTTTGTTAACACCATCATGTGACTTCTGATATAGTAAAATTCAAACATTCTGAAACTTTTATCTTTATATTTAGTTCTGTAATCACTTTTATTGACCAGAAGCCAAAGAAAAAAAAATGTAGTTCAATTATTGGATGTTATTAAATTCTCTTATATCTTATTATTAATTGGCAATGCATTTAGTGTGTTTTGTCTTTTTATTGGGCTGAAACATTTATTTTCTTGCCGTAAAAATATAACCTTTGCAGATAATCTTTGTCATTAACAATTATATAAGTATTACAATAAGAAGATAGGTTTACAATTGTAGTAATACATTCGAACCTCATTAAACAAACTTAAACGGGCCTTTGAGATCAGTTTATCTTATCCAAAGAACAATACTCTACAAACCATACAGTGGGAATAGGGAAGTTTTCGATTTTTTAATTTTATTTTTAAATGCTAACGTAACAGGTTGAATATCATCGGTGAAAAAAAAATTTTCAATATGAAAAGTAGTTTTTTTTTTTTTTTGAATAATTTTTAAAGTTTTGGCGATGGTGACATCACAGGGCAGGTGGATTTTTCACTCTTCGAACATCAGGTGCCAAACTTTAGCGCGAAAGTTTTAGATCGGGCCCAGCAGGAAACCAGATACCTATTTATATAAATTGCTATAATTTTAAACTTAAAAGAAAAAGAACGTGTTTAATGAATCAATTATTTGAATTTGAAAAAAAAAACAATTTTCTTTCCTTCCTTAACTATGCATTTTGTAACCATTAAAAAATAATCTAATTTCAGCAATTGAAGGATAACAGGACTGTTCTTTCTCGAATTATTTTCAAAATCACATTTTAATGGCAGATGGAGATCTGCTGCAGGAGACCCTCTACAACCCTGAGGCACTGAAGCTGGCGGCTGCGGTCCTTCGGACCTTTGACCATGTCTAGGGCACAATCCATAGACACAACATCATCATCAATGGTCACTTTTTTCACTATTTTTGAAGAATCTATTGTTCATAGCCCTAAGCTCTTACCCCCCCCCCCCCTTTTTTTTGAGCCACTTACTGTAAAGGAAATTTAATTGATATCTGCTTTGTGAGGATATAACTGAAACTAATTTCCTCTGCTCTAAGACTGATACAAAAGTTAATTTCTTCTGCTCTAAAACCAATGCAAAAGGATATATTTTACCTTCTCTATAATTTAAAACAAATTACTTGAAGGTTGTAGAACCTTTAAGTATACATAATTTTACCTTAATTGTAATTTCTTTTTGATTGAAAAATAATACTTCAATGTTAACTTTTTTAATATTATGTTGTTTTATGTTAGGTGCTGCCAAAGTAAGAAATGTTGATTTCAAGAAAATGCTTGGAAGTGGCGTTCTGCACACAAAAATGTTTCTTATTGATAAAAAGCACTTTTATATTGGAAGTGCCAACATGGATTGGCGTTCCTTGACTCAGGTATTGTTGAATTCACTACAGATACTAGTTATGTAGCTAAAATATTTTTCTATATGATTTGCAGAGATGGATGATGAATGTCATGAAAATATGAAATTGATATTTATTCATGATTTGAGAATTACTTAGCTGAAATTTTTAATTGTTCTTACATGTTTTCTTTTCTGCTTAGTGTAAATTTAATACAAGCTGTGGAAAATTAGCTAGCATTTCAAATGTTCTTCCTGTGTGTGGTATGGTTCCACACTTTTTCAATATTATATATATATATATATATATATATATATATATATATATATATATATATATATATATATATATATATATATGTATTTCTATTCTAAGTTAAAATATTATTTAGCTTTCAGAATTTTCTTCCTTCATTTTTATTTTTCGTTTTAATTCTATTTTGGCATCAAAATTTTCCTTTTTGGCCTTTTGTCTGCACAATGATTGATCAACTTATGGGTACTCTGTTAAAAGCAAAGGTATCAGACAGGCAATTATTGTCTCACTTAGGTAAAATCAACAAGGCACCCTTCCGGCAAGGTGCTTGTTTGTTAGGTACAGGTTTAAGATGCCAAACGGCACCTTCACTTGTATGCGCATGCGTGGCAAGGCTCCAAGGTACTGTCAACTTTTCATTAATTTCGGACAAATTGAAAGTTTACTATGATACAGATTTTGGTTAAATTCATTAAAAACTGAATTAATTCTTGCGTTAATCACCAAATTCTTGGACAAATTCATTCAATTAATCATGCTGTGCCTTTCCGGCTTTTCAACATATTTAGCAGTATTGAAATGCTATGTATCTTGTGTGACGTTTCCATGCTACACAGACACAACAGTTGATCAAAAAAGAAAATATCTAAAAAAGAAATCTCTGTGTTCCTGTTTTCTTTTATTTATTGTAAGCATATTTATATCTTTGAATGCATGATTTGCATTTTATATTTACGTTAAATCTATTTTTTGTTGCATTATTGATAACCACTCTGTATTACCAGTGTTTTTTTTTTTTTTTTGTTACATCAGTTAAAATGAACAGATTGTATAAATTTGTTTTCATTTTTACTCTGGAATAACTTTTCATTTATCATTATGCTCTGCGTAGCCTTTACAATACTACCAGGTTAGGTTTGCACAAACTATAGATTACTTATCTTCTATTCTCTAAAGATATTCAAATATTGAACTATAGAGAAGTAATAATATATTACTCTTGATTAAAATTTCGAAGTTTGAAACAATTTTAAGCACTTCAATCAAACACTAGCGGTTTTTCACATTTTGACTTTCTTAACTTCAATCAAATATATTGTATCTAATGTGCGTATTATTTCTGTTACAGGTCAAAGAACTTGGTGTTGCAATTTATAACTGCTCTTGCCTTGCACTCGACCTTTTCAAAATTTTTGAAATATATTGGAGATTGGGAGTACCTAATCCATACATACCACCAGAGTGGCCTGCTGATGTCCAGACAACCATCAACAAGGATAACCCAGTTACTGTTACCATGAATAGCTCCCAGATTTTGACCTATATGTCGGTAAGGTGATGATGAACTTTTGTACTTAAGTATTTTGACATTTAGCCATTCCACTGAGGAGTCATTTTGTCCTATATTTCATTAAAAATCATATTTTATAAAGGTATTGAACAAAATTTTGTTGCTTAAAAAATCATACATGTATGTGTGATTCTTTAGTAAAATATTTTGTCAATAAATTTTTTAATTATTATTTTTAAATGAAATGTACGAATTGACACATGTGGAACAAAATGGCTACTTTTTCGTGAAATAGCTTTATTGTTGATTCAGCAACACCCACCCCACCCCACTCCTCAATGATCAATAACTATTCTTACTATGGTTTAATGTTGATGTTTTAAATGTCAATACCTCTGCAAAATATTATGATTTAATAAGTTTTAAACATAAATTTTGTAACATTGCGTGAATGCTTGCTGTATGTAGATTTTACTAAAATTTCAAAACCTACTTTGGATATTTTTGCTTTCAATGAATAAACTTTTTTAAAGTTAGCTGTTTGAAACATTTATATTCTTTCTTCCTTTAAAAATATATCATAATTTCATACATTTTCCAGAGTTCACCGCCACCTCTTTGTGCTAAAGGTCGTACTTCTGATTTGGACAGCATTCTAGACACAATCAACAGAGCTCACACTTTTGTTTATGTTGCAGTTATGGACTACTTTCCTTCATCTCTTTATATGGAGAAAACTCAGTAAGTGCTCGAATTTTGCTTATATTCTTAAATCTAACGTTCCAAATATATTATGTTCGTAAAAATATTATGTAATTCAGTTTATTTTCTTGCCCGCGGTATTTTGTTTGCAATTACAAGCCCATCATTTAGGAGAGTCTGGAAATACAATTACACCTTGCCTTCCTCGACTTTTGGGAAATCATTGCATTTGCATATATATGTGGTTGTAGTAATTACTGCTTTCGTGGTAAGGATGTATGTAGTGTATAATCTTTGCCCTTCTCCCCTTCCTGGAAAAAAGTTTGAAATGACTGTGTTAATTTAATATGTATTTTTACCTTACGATTTTTTTTTTTCGACAGTTTCTCTGGACAAATTTAATTTTAAACCTTAATGGCGAATTGATTCCAGATTGCCTTATCTCTGATTGCAACCGTATTTATCATTATATATTTCATACGTGAGACTAAACAATTAAAATTTAACTGTTGCTGACTTCACAGTGCACATGTTGTGTCAGTATTAAAGTGAAACTTTTTATGTACATGCAATAAAGTACACAATTTTTTTGCATGAATTTATGTTACTTTCTTGTGGTATAATAGGTTAATTGGCATTCATTCTTGCATTTTGAGTATGAAGTATGATTGCAGGATTTCCCTTTTTTTCTGTGAAGTAGCTAAATACGTAAAATATGCGAAGGGAAATTTTTTCTCTTAAAATGAGTTAATTGATTTTAATAGGACATTGTATCCAACATTCTGTGAACTGGGTTATTAGTTAGTTCAGTTTTAGCAACAGTTTAATTACTTTCATGGATTATAACTTCTCTCTAACATTTTAACAGTAGAAGGTTTTAAGAAAATGATAAAGTAAGTAGTAAACTATTTTAAATTTGAGTTGTAGAGTAATTCTGAGGAACCCTGACTGTGACAGTGTTTACTTTTACGGAAAGTTTTCTTAAAAATGACTATACTAAGTTTTAGCAGTACAGTAAGCCATACTGTAAAAGTTTTCAACTTTTTTTTACGCATTAAAGGAAGTATTGTGATCAGAAAAAAAATTTCAGTCTAAACTTTGATTTTGCTCACCTTCAAATGCATGTTGAGTAGTTTTTTCGACTTGTCAGCACAACCAATGTATAAACAGCCGAAAAATCTATTACGACCATCCCCGAGTATATTACGACGAGTTTTCTCATACGTCTGTATGTGCGTATGTATGTATTTCGCATAACTCAAAAACTATGCCGTAGAAGCTTCTGGTTTGGTATGCAGGCTCTGATGGGGGTCTAGTTGTGCACCTCTCTTTGGGTTACATTTGAATGTTCCTAATTGAGTCTTTTGCCCCCTTTTTGGGAAAAATCTGTTGATTTTAATGTAGACTGATATGATTTGGTGCGACCGCTTGGCGATAAATCGTCAAGCTTTTGGTCCCCAAGCGTTTGTGACAAATTTTTTGAAAAAATGTTTTTTTTTGTTCAATTTAATTCAAATTGGTACTATTGGCAATATTTTGCAAAAATACACTGAATTATGTTAAAATCGGCGATATTTAGAAAATTAATCATCTTAAAACAATTTCCAGTTATTTGTGACAAACTAGGGATGCAAATGTTTAAATTGTTATCTTGCTCACTCTGAGGCACTATTTTTAACACACACTCTATTATGAAATTTAAACGTAAAAGAGAATAGTGTGGCGCCCACACCAGATTTTTTTATTGTACAGCTGGCTTATCAAAAAACCCATATTAGTTTACTGAGACCTTTTTTTTACTTTAAGTTACTGGCCTGCTATTGATGATGCCTTGAGAAGAGTTACTGTAGTGAAACGGCTTCAAGTTCGAATTCTAGCAAGCTATTGGAACCACACTAAACCTGCAATGATGTCATACTTGAAGTCCCTTCAAGCTTTAAACAGTGATTTATTTGATATTGAAGTAGTAAGTTTTTTACTTTATTTATCTTTGCTTGTTTAAAGTTATGTATAGTAGCACAAAAGTTAATCTTATACATATTTTTTCCCAGCAGCAGAATTTTTTTCAGCAGTCTTTGATGCAAAGTAAAAAACTCAAAACTAGTCTGCAAGGCTTACTGAGATTAGTTTAATAGTAGAATTTGAATCATCACCAAGACATGTCTCAAAATAAGTTGTTAAGCCATGCGTGCTGGCAGAATCATGTGCTGGAAATGCACGTAACATTTAAAAAGCACTTTATTTTATTCATTTTATTATTATTATTATTTTGAGTTTAAAACTCTTTATTTCTCATAAATGAGCTCAAAATATAGAAAATCAAATATAAATTTCATTATTTTTACCTCTTTTTTTTCCTAAAAAAATATTTTAATAAAATGCTGTATGTTTTTTGAAAGCTTGAATGTGAGTTCATATGCCAATGTCTAAGATAAAAATATGAAAATAACTATCTTGTTACAAAAAAAAAAAAAAAAAATATTTTTTTTTGTTTGCATTAGTTTTAGAATTACACATTATTACTAATATTTACTGTTATTTCTTCCAGAAATTGTTTATAGTTCCAACTTATACTGAAGCTCAAGGCAGGATACCATTTTCAAGGGTCAATCACAATAAATACATGGTTACAGATAATGCTGCTTATATCGGTAACTTTTCCTTATGTATAATTTATGAAATTGCATTTGCAATAGTATAAAAAAATATTTTGCTCATGTCCTTTCAAAAATGTATAGTAAAAAATTTTAGTTAATTCTTTAGAAATTACCTAGCAAAAGTTCATTAAGTTAAGGTTTATTTACTTAGTTTTTGATGATGTATGTGATTTATGTCTTGCTAAAGATAAAGGTATACTGTTGCAAGAAAGTTTTTACTATTTTACCAGTAATAATTAAAGAAAAAAAGAAATTCTGGTGTGCACCCCCACACTAGTTTTTTGCATCTCTTAAATCATCAATGTTTTTTAATAGCTCAAAAAAATAGTTATGTGTTGCATTAAAAGCAGCACTTCTTAAAGGAATAGCATTTCAGGCATTTTCCTTCACGTATAAAATTATGGTAAAGGTAGAGAATTGTAATTAGAAATGTGTAAAGAAAAGTGATGTTTTTATTCGTGATATAAATAGTATAAAACTCCAGGACCGTTTCTGACGAACAAATGTACAATATGGCCTTGCCTTTGGGGGACTCCACCCAGAGCCCATACAAAATTTCAACCTTCTGCAGCATATCGTTCTCGAGTTTTATGCAGCATAGGTATTAGGGCCATAGCATGTAAGCGAAATATTAGTTATATATTTTTTAAGTCTTACCCTCTATTTCTTTTTCTTTCAGATCAGTAAGTAGCTATTAAAAAAATCTGTAAAAATTTTTTAATAATAACACATGCTGCAAAGGGGTGCATTATCAAAAATGATTTAAGATAACCAAATTTTTCAATTCTCATTTTTAGAGTTTTTATTTATATTTCAATTTAAAACATCTATTTAACAGTAGTAGAAACTAAGTAAAGAGCAGAGATTGCTTAAACACAAAATACATATGTTACTGCAGCATATAAGAGGGCTGCCGCTACAGTAAGCTGTCACTAACTGTCCCTTGGAACGCTAGTTCCACTGTTTAGTTCTGCTTGGATTGCTTAGGCCCATCCTGTTTGCTCTTCATTTATTCTCAAATGTATGTTTCAAAAATTGTCATTCTTTGTCGATTCCCTTTGTTTCTGAAAGCAAAAATTATCTTCAAATGAACAAAGGAAAAGAAGGAAACAACTGGTTATTTTATATTAATTTTTCTTCTCCATGACCTGTGTAAAACAGTTCGCATATTGAGCATTCAGCCTAAGCAGGGCTTTATTTGCATAACAGTTCACTGGAACTAAGCTCCTCCTCTTCATTTTAATTTTATTAGAATTTTAACATTTTTATCAACACAAAATGTGCAGGCTATTTACGTGCAAAGAAAAAATAGAAACAGTACAGGGAACTCTTGGACTCCTGTACTTTTTTTTGTCCAAAACTAAGCCATGGTCCCAAGAAAAAAAAAAAGGTCAAATACATCTTGTTTAACTTATGAAGCCTGATGAAAAGCAGGCTCGTTTCTTTTCTAACCAAATCTCAATAGCACTTTAGATTTCCGGAAAATTCTATAATTTATTTTAAGTTATAGTAGTAAGAGTAAGTAACCACTTCCTCATTTCAAATTGTGTTAGCATTTTTTTTTAAAAATAGTTTTGATATTTCTTCTCTGCACACCCCTCCATTCATAAAATTAAAAGTTTCTTCTCTTCATGATTTAGGAACATCTAATTGGGCTGAAGATTACTTTACAAATACTGGTGGGGTTGGAATCATTCTCAGAAATTCAGTCCTCAACTCCACCGAGGTGAACAACCCTGTTCGGGATCAACTCGAAGATGTTTTCAAACGAGACTGGGCATCGGAATATGCTCATCCACTTGGAAAATTCAAAGATATCACGTAATAAATTGAGAGAAAATCTCTTTGTTTAAACCATGTTTTCGCTTTACCACTTTGTTTGACCAGTCCTGAGAACTTATAGTGCCTTTCAGCATTTGTGATCTGAAACATATCCGTCTATTTCTCAGTCTTGGTGTATTGCTATGTCATTGAATTGATTTTTGTAATATATATAAATGTTTCCTTTCTCGTAAATATTTACGTCAATATTGAAATTGAAACACGGTTGATTTCAATGATGATTAAAACTATCAATCTAAGCAATCAACCAATGATGGTTGTAACACTTAATCAATGCACTAAAGCTTAAATCAGATAATTTTGAAGCTTAATATGTACTTAAATCTTCAAAATATGTTTCATACCAAAAAAAAAAAAAGAAATATCATCAGGAATTTAGTGGGACACATTCAAGCGTAAAAATTCTTAATTTTTCGCTTAAAATCCTTATTTTTGATGTCCTTTTTAAATATTTTTCAAAGAAAACCAGGGACGTCATTTCAAAATTTTCCAGGGGGGGGGCGCAAAGGGTACATGCACAATGTAAAATTCATCAAAAAGTGGCAAAAACCACTCCCACTTATATGCCAATACATTGATTTCCCAAAGTCAGGGGGGCGGGCAATTGACCCCCCTGCCCTCCCTAAATGACGGGCCTGAAGAAAATCATTTTAAGTTATATGCTTAATCCTTCTATGTTTAAAACCAAAATTAATATTATTACTCAATTTTGAAAAGATTATAAAAATAAAGGTTTCGTCAAATTATAATAATTACTGGAACTTAATTTTTAGTATAAATAATGAGTTTAAATTTAGCAAGCAATAAGAATGAAAGGCTGATTAAGTTGACTGGCTTTCATACTTAGCAAATATTGTAAGTTCATATCTATCATGTGAATGATATGAAATCACTATTATATAAAAGAAAATACTCACAAAATATTTCAACATTGCAATTTTTCACACCAAGTTTGATTC
This sequence comes from Uloborus plumipes, assembly GCA_038373865.1. NCBI lineage: Eukaryota > Metazoa > Arthropoda > Arachnida > Araneae > Uloboridae > Uloborus > Uloborus plumipes. The sequence continues at coordinate 20,457 of JAXGGA010006190.1, forward strand.
TTTGCTTTCAAGCTTGTTGCTCCCGCTATTCTATTTTTAAGATTAAGTATTTTGAGAACATTCCATGGAAGTTATAAATGCCTTTGGTTTGGCTTTGAACAGCATATACATATAGCGAAATTTTAGTTTTAAACACTAATTATTTAATTTATTTCATGTACATGATTTTAGAAAGTTTGCATTCAAAAACCTTTTGGTTAATGAAAAGTAGGTTTTATTTGTCAGTTTAATTGTTTATTCCTTTGCTAGCATGAACAGACAGCGTATTATTTCAATTTTATGTCAGTTTTATATATGTCTCAAGACAAGAAACAAAAAATGACTTGAAAACTTCAAATTTATTTATTTAGTATCATTATATGAGCAGAGTACTTAAATAAAAATAACCAATGAACTTTCTATTGCACTAGATATTAATGTATTTTACAGAGCAAAGTTTTGCACTATTTTGTATGAATTGTGTTTATTAAGTTGACTTCTCTCTTTGTACAACACACTTTCATGTATTGCGTACGTTTTAAAAATATGTGTTATGTCTTTTTATCTTATTGCATGTGTTTTTATCATGTTCACAAAATTGTGATGGACTGTGGGAAAAGTTTTACACCCTACTTGTTGTATTATTGTAATAAATGTTATTTGACCAAGTTATCCTGTTGTTTCTGTCTAACATATTAACACTAGTCTTCTTACTATACTAAATACTTTCCAACTAGAATTTCATAAAACCTGTGTTATTAGATGTATTTGTGATGTAGTATATGTATGTGTTTAGATAGTTAAATACTCCCTCCATCCCAAATTAGTGGCTACATTAAGGTTGAAATTTTTGTCTTAAATTAGTTGCTACGTTTCAATTCTTTGGTACTAAATATTGAAGCTTATGGTTTTATTAAATTAACATTTTTCAGCGCTTTCAATGTAAAGTTAATAACATTTACATACAAGCATTCTCTCCTTAAATAAATCATAAATTAGTTTCAAAATTTGCACTTTTGAATCATGCTTCATTTTGTCAAGAATCTACCACATGTAATAATAGTCTAGTTAATGAATGTTGAATTCATTAAAAACTGAATTGATTTTCTGGTATATAGGTAGCAGATTCCTTGCAAAATGAAGCGTGGTATAAGAATGGATTGTCAGCTAATTTACTACTACTTTGAAGAGTGAATCAGAGAATACTTTCAAACTATAGTTTGTGTGTGTGTGTTACTTTAAAATAGGCATATCAAGGTCAAAAGTTTTGTGCCATCTCCAAGGAAATGTAACTCGAGAAACCTGAAATAAATGAACTGTGTTAGCAGTTTCTATGGAAACGACGCAAAGTAACAGTCTATAAATGTTGTTGATTGATTTTGTTTGATCTTGAAATCTCTAAAACAAATGTTCTAACAAAATGAAAACTGTTTGCATCAATAATCAGTACTAAAGTATTCAATTGAAGAAACTAATTTAGGGTGGAGGGAGCACTATTTAACTGAAACATCCACACTGTGTTTATTCATTTTAAATTCTCATGTGCATGGTCAAGATCTTATTTAGCCAATAGTATTTTGCATGGAGCTCTTTTTTAGGTGCATGGAGGCACATTTGCAGTTGGGGATTTCTTGCATGGCATCAAAGTACACGCATGAATATTAATCTGAAATAGCCTAGCAAAACATTAAAAAATTGCATATTTCGTCTCATTTCAGCCGTGTTAAATGCTTGTTGGGGGTAGCTTGCCATTCAGTACCCACAACTACCGAGCCCATTTCAACAACACCCATTGATCCGGGGATCGAGGACGCTTTGCACAGCCCAGGAATCAGAAACAAACCTGAATTACGCATTTTTATTGTTTCATTTGTCATCTATATTTTGAGAAGTTTTGAGAGCTTTCATATAATATTCATGAGATTTAAAAATGACTTTTTATAGCATCACTACTTGCATATGAGACCGAATACTGATGAGTTTAATATCTTGAAGTGTATGTGTACTGTATAAAGTGTTGCTTTTCACGCATAAAGTTTTACACTGCTTGCTCCATTTTGTTTTCACTTTTTGCATGAATAAAATCATTTACATCATTGATTTAATTTTTATTGCTGTAATTGATATTAATTTTGTTGATTTAGTTTATTATTTGTTATAATTGTGCTTTTATTTCATGGAGATATTAACTAAAAACATGAAGAGGGGGAGGGAGGGAGAGTTTTAACATGTTTCTTAAAATGAAGATTCAAAAATTCTTTTATTATTTTTGTATTTAATAGTAATTTAATTGCTTTTAGAATTTTCTTGAAATTCGGAAATTCCCTTCGATTAAAAAATGCATAATGTAATCTGTGCTTTTTTTGTATTATACTCGGATATGGTTAGAAAAACCATTTTAAGTACATAAAGATGACCTTGATTTATACAAGATGAGAGAAATCTGCCTTTTTCTATTTCAGGGGGGGGGGATAGTATTATATTACCTCCCATTTTTGTTTCAATACAGTAAAGTATGGTGTATGATAAATTTGAGCTTATTTAAGCATAAAAAATGTGCCGTCATTATGTTGAAAGTTATATTCCGACGGATGTGATAACTCTTTTTTTTTTTTTTAATTGTGGGTTCTCATTTTTACACAGTTTAGCTAAAGATTGAATTTGAAAATTTTATAGTGTTTTGTAAAAGGTTTTGTCTAATGCTGAAATTTTTGTCTGATTTGAAACCAAGTCAGAGAGAGAGAGAGAGGAATTATAATTTTATTATTATTAAAAAAAAATTAATAGTGCTATCCAATTAACCAATCTTTGAAAGAACTCATTTCTTCCTTAAAAACACCCTGAATACTCCTTGAAAACATTTCCGATTTTGTGTACAGACAATGTTATTGATTAAAGGTTTTCTGATTTACAGTGACTTTACATTGCCTCATTTTTTAAAGAAAAATTTAGATCAAGGCATTAGAAAAAATAATTATGAACCTCATTATGAAAAAATTATCTTACGTATTGAGTTTGGTAATTTATTTGTCCTTAAAAGTACAGAGTAATATTGTGAATTGTGTTGATTAAAACATATCAAAATATGCAGTAAAGGCATGGGAAAAAATCCCTGGGTAAGTGGTTTCGAAGAACAAAATTGTAAAGAGGAGTTCTCTGAATTTCATCTCAATATTACATTGGCAGTCATAGATGAATAAATTTGATTACATAATAAAAAAACATTCTTAAACAGAAGAAAATAGTATTGATTTCATTGGAATTGAATTTTGAGCGTAACGAAAGAGGTCTGCACTTATTATGCAGCCCCTTTCCCAGGGCCTGATTAAGATATCACGGTGCTCTAGGCCCTTTTCAATTCTAAGCATGGGATAAAACAAATTTAGGCATTGACTACAACAATTTTAGCCATTTAGTTGCCCCTTAAATTGTGGGGGCCCTAGGCCGCTGCCTAGTTGGCCTATTCAGTAATCAGGCCCTGCCCTTTCCTATGCAACTGTCCAATATCATGAAAGCATTGTAATGTAAAAATGTTTTAACCTTTAGGAACCGGGCAGTACACCTGCTGTACCATAACTATTTTCTTTTTAGAGGAGGGGGTTGAGATTTTCACTCGAACCCTTTGGAACCGGGGATTTTTTTCAAGGTTTCATACGTCTGGTACGACAGTTTATACTTTCTCTTTTCAATGGAAAAGAAATCTGGTTTAACTGTCGTACTACCTGGGTCGAAAGAAAAATTTCTAAAAAACAGCCCAGTTCCAAAAGGTTAAAGCTGGTTTTAAGCGTGGTGATGAAGAGGATAATGCTAAAAGATTAGTTCTTAAAGCTGTAGAACTATCTTATTTTCTCTATGTTGATAAAGGTATTGCGAATGAATGTTTCGTCAAAAATGGCATCTTGCAAAGTATTAACAACAGGAACAGTATGTGCCCTATTAATCTGCATAAATGAGGTATTTTTATGCATTTATTTGCGCTTTATTCCCATAATTTTAAACTTAAGCTTTAAATATTGGTACACTTGAATATAAGGAGCCATTATGCATCATAAATATGAAATATCAGCTGTCTAAAAAGTTTTCTAGTATTTTAAAAATAGTGATTTGTACAAACAGTGGGCATATCCCACTGATGCTGATACTTCATGCTGCTACCATATGAAGTTGATATTATGATACATAATGCTTCCTCATGGTAGAATACAGTCGAGTCTCATTAACTCAAAGTCCCGAATGACCAGCTAAAGCTTCAAGTTATAGAAAGTGTATCTCAATGAAAAGTTTAAAATACCGAGAATAAAGTGCAAATACATGCTTGGCGGCCCATATACGAAATTTTAGGGGGGGGGGAGGCGTGCTTGGATTTTTTTTCCTGTGATTTAGCAGGATATCTTTTCCATGAAAAACAATTTCAGTGCAGAATCTACTTATATTAAAACTGAGTATAGCTTTCTATCTTTTTATGTCCTGCTTCTTTCTCCTGAACGTCAATGAACTGTAAGTCGAACCAGATGCCGATAGATTTAATTTTTCAGGTTTCATTAGTTTTAATTCATATAAGGTTTGATAAAGGGATTCTGAAGAAATTGAGAAAAAGTTTCAAATTTAAAGAGATTTGTCCTTAATGATTAAATATGAACTCCATTGTTATAAAATGTGGTTGATATGAAACTGATACTAATAATGATAATTAGTGATGCAACGAATATTCGGCCGAGGCCGAAATTCGAATATTCGGCCCGTCCGACAAGGCAACGAATATTCGGCCCGTCCGACGAATATTCGGCTTCGGCCGAATACCTATTTAACTATTCGCCCTTGGCCGAATACTGTACAAAAAATGTATTTAATTTTTGCAATTTGAAAGTTTTATATATTTTTAATTCTTCTTATCATATTTAATGGGCATTTTAAAGGAAATTTTGTTTTACTATAATACTTTGTTATTTTTGAGGGTATTTACTAATTTTATTGTCAACTTAAACTGTGTGTACTACAAACCTTGACCATCTTAACACGTAAAATAAATCTATACAAAATCATAGGATAAGCAGAAAAACAAAGTACTTTTTGCATTATCACAAGGGTTGGTTTACCTTTTTTATGAAACTAATTCCTTTACATAAAAGATCTAAATTGATAAAATATAAGCATAAATCATACATGAAACAATAGTCAGTTCTTTCTTTATCAAAATAAAATACGTATAAAAATGGAATAGTATGATAGAAATATGATTCTTTCCAAATCTTTTATTTTTTAAAAATTGAATGTGAGAATTTAAAATATAAAAATAATATTGTTAATTTCCCTACATAACATTTCAAAAATATTCTTTGTAATCTTTGCAATTGGGAAAATCACAAAGCTAAGTTTTTTCTGTTCAAACAGATTATGGTGCAGAAATTTTTTTAGGAGATAGGCCTCTCTTTTTTTTTCCCTTCAAATTTTATAAGATTTAGAAAATAAGAGTTTATTATACCTGGTACATGTACTGAACATGTAGTTCTGAAATGCACTGTCTGGCCTTGTAAAAATAGGTTAGGAAATTTAATTCTCACTACTTAAACATTTTCGTTTTTTTTAAATAAGGGTTTTAAGAACGATAATAGTCGATTTTTCTCTTGGTGCCTACACGGATAAAAGTCTAGATTATCTAAATATAATTATATTTTTTGCATTGGAGAACCTTCAAATATTAACATTCCTCATAGATGAATATGATTTGTTGCTGCTAATTTTGGTAAATGTAAACACTAAATTCAATAAAAAATTATATGATACATTTCCGTGCTGAATCATTTCAGTTAATTTTTTCCCTTATTTATTTGGAAGAGCTTTATGAAATACTTTTTTAGAAGCTTAAATACAGAGCTCTGACCTTTAAGAACTATTGGTAAGGAAATACATTCTTCTTTGGTCTTCTTTTCAGTAATTTTTTGGCCGAATATGGCCGAATATTTTTGAAGTTTGAACTAATGCTACCATTTTCCAAAAGATTACTCCAAATTATGTTTTAAAATCTTTAATAATGTATATTTAACTCATAATCATGCAAAAGTATACTTTAAATGCAATTTGTGCTTTGTTTATTAACAAAAATAAGTTAACTATTCGGCGGCCGAATAGCCGAATATTCGGCCTTGAGTTTGGCCGAATACTCGGTATTCGGCCAAATCACTATTCGTTGCATCCCTAATGATAATGAGAATTTTGAATGAAGGCTAACTGATTCAAACATGGAACTCATTAGAGGGCCAGGTACATTGTATCTTTTTCTTATTAAAGCGCATAGATTGTTGTCTTATTAACGCGGGTGAAATCGCGGGGCACAGCTATTCCCTAATAAAGGTGCTTGAAGTAACAACTCACATCTATTATAATGCAAAGGATTTCTCATTTTTCGGTTAAGTTCTTTTAATTTTTTGTTCAGAGGTAGCCCATGCAATGCCGGGCCAAACAGCTAGTTCCAATTTGACTAGGGCACATAGTTTTCGCCTGAGACTGCTTAACACCTAAATTAATGAAATAAATAAGCTTGACTAATACGTTGCCTAAATTATATTTATCTAAATAGAATCCATTGTAAAGCTAAGGTATCCATCTGCCTGTGTTCAAGAAATAAACTCTTTGTATGTAATAATTGAAGTTTATTGTAAATATTTACGTACATATTTGTTTTTGATAAAAAATACATTTGAAATATTGCAATCATACTTTTCAAATACACTCAATATCACAGATACCTTAAAATTCATTTTTACATTGCATTTGTAAAAAAAATGCCAAAAAATCATAATAAAAAGTAAAAATTAATTCGAATTTTGACATCTGTACGCCACATATTATTTACAGATGGAGCTAGTACCGCGCCGCAAGGGTCGATGAGCAAGTCCCGGAACGCGAGACGTTGGCAGACTGCCAATTTGAAGAAGGTATTACATGACTTTAGAGGTCCAAAAAGAAAACGTTTAGCAATTTGTCATTGACAAAAAAAAATGAAAAACGAGTACTTAGTGGACGGCAATATTTACCTCTCAAAAAATTTTTATTCCAAAAAGAATTCCATTTAAAACGAAGCATTTTTTTTTAAACCAGAAATTCAAATATAAAAAAATAATTTAGTTAAAAAAAAAAAAAGAAACACGATAACCTCTAATCACTATAAATAAAATAAGTCAATCTTTTCCCTCCATTTAACTGGATATCTGTAGAAACTGAAATGTGGCTACATCCGGGTCAACATACCTATGGAAAAGCAACTCAAATTCTCACTATTCCTTCTTGTGAGGTCTTCAGACTGTCACATAGGTTCCAAACCACAGATGTTACTCGAAGATGCCGATCCAGAAACAGCACATACAAATAAAAAATAACAATAAGAGAGAAACCGAATGAGAATGTTTCACGCTCTTCATGGCAATTTCAGTTATGTCAGAGCGTTGAAACCAGAGATGGCGATGAAGCTAATCCTATTGGCTGCGCTCTGTAAAGTCACCTGTCCTCCCAAGCTTGCAGCTCCATCGAGAAGTCCCAGTGCTGGGAATAGGCATCTTTTCTGCAAGGATTTAGTGTGAGGTAGTGATGTCCGCGGATGATGTCCAAGATAGTTTCCAGACACCGCCCTTGGAAGATCAGCAACCTGCGCCGACGAGTCCACTTCTGCAGAAGAGATGTTTATAGATGCGTAAATTATTTGATCTTGTGTCCACGTTATCGAAATATAAGATTTTAAAGTCTGCAAATATTTTGAGATAAGTTGCCAAATTGAGTGAGGGATGGAAGACATTTTTTAGGCACTTGGCAGATTTATGTCCTCTTACATGCAGACAAAGAATTCGTGGTGCTTTCGATTTTTTTCCCACTTAGCTTTTGCAACAATGGTTAAATACAAATGATTAAAATTGCTTTGTACTTAAACTAATATTTAATCAACGTTATTAAATTTTGTGAAGTATTTATGTAACGGTTACTCATGATGTCTGGTCTTGATAAAATAAACTATTTAGCGTATGACCTTCCTAGCATTTGCGCATGCCTGAGGTTTCTTCTGATCAGATAAACCTCATTCAATGCAATAAATGAAATGTCTCAACGGCAGTGCATAAAAAAAATAGTGGAGCTTGTTTTCTTTCGTACGGTTTCCATGGAGACAACGCAAGATTTCTAAACTTGATACGCCTATTCAAAAGTGACAAGAGTATAGAAGCTGTTAAAGCCCATTCCTTTTCCTTTCCTTTTCAGTTTTTTTTCTTTTTATTTATTTATTGTTATTTTAAAATTTGCTATTTAGCTAAGAATCGTACCACGGAGAGAGCGGTAATGCCATTACTAATGATGTATAAAAGACTTACTTGCTTCATACTATTGATGCATTTCGAAAGATAAATCTTCGGTTTTTTCGAAGTTTTCACAGTTACACAGCTTTGATTCTGAAGCAGTTCACCAGATGCTGCAAAATGCCATTCCTATAAAAGTATGTGGAAACAGCACATATGAATGAATTCAAATCATATAAGGCATGCAAAATTAGAAATTTTGTAAAATTTTTTAAATGCTTAAACAATTGTATTTACTTGCTCTGGCTTGTTATACTCGCAAGGAGCTAACATCAATGATGCCTTATTGTTCCCCTTTGCTTGGCTTTGAAGACACATCTTCTCCTGTTGAAGCTGACCTAAAGCTAAAGCATCTTTGCTTATGGGCCTGAATGGTGAATAAAATTAATGGATTAATTGGAATGAAAAATAGAAGAAATGAACTATATAGTCCAGCTCACTATTGTTGGCATTTGGCAAGCTTTCTTATTTTTATTTTATTTACTACTATTCTTTTGTTTTTAGTCAATTTATTTTCGTTTGTAAATATCGCTTTGTCTAAAGCTTTACTTTCAATCGTTTTTCCGTTAGAGAATTTAGTTTGACGACTATTCGGAGTTGATTAAACTTTTTAAGGTCCAACTTTGGTTGATGATTATAATTAGCAGGTGATCATTTCTTCAAAGACTAAAAAAATAAGGAAGCAACTCACAATGGAACACTTGGTGGTCTCCTCAAACCAATTTTAAATTGGTTTCATATGTTCATTTACGTAACTGTCATTACAAACTCAAAATCTTCTAGAAACACTGATTTGTGTCATTGAAAAAACTATTGGAAATACCTATTTTTAAAAGCATGTCATAGAAAATGATGCAACCACTTACTTTAATTCAGGATACACATTATCTAAAAACCAGTGGAACGGTTGGCATTTCAACTTCTGTTTGATCACTGATGCACTTTTATCTCTGAAAGAGAAAGAAACTCGTCACTACAGTAAGGCTCGAACATAAAGGCAAGCGAGCAAGTTTGCAAATATATTCAGCAATCTAGATTTCTTATAACTGGTATGAAATTTTTTAGAACTTTAATGGCGAAAAACTACCGGTAAAACGTTCCCCAAGGGAGGGGCGATAGCCCCCACCGCCCCTCCCTTGTATCCTCCCTTGATTTTATTTTAAGTTCTGTCAAGAGCTTTAATGGCTTTGAAAAATTAATCGTTTTCAAAAATTTGGCACAGGAAATTTTTTCATAACTATTCATCTAATCTAAAACCAGCAAATTTTAACCTGTATTATATTTTACTATTTAATTATCCGAAATTATATAACAACCGAGTAAATTCGCGAAATTTCGATTAATCAATACAGTTAGGTTTAAAATCTGAATTTTTTCTGCAGGTATTTAAGGGATTTAAAATTGTTCTAAGGATACTATTTTTGATTTAATTTAAGCATTAAATATAACGCCGAAACACGTGCTTTCAGCATTCCACAATTTTTGTGCACTAAAACTTTGCAAAACTTTAAATTATATTTCTCCATAATTTATTAAAATATACTTACATCTCTAAATTAATACTTTTCGCTTGAGGTTCGACCTCATAAAACTGGTACTTGTACTCGTCCAGCCACGTTTCTGCGATTCTCCGAGAATTCTTGAGGTATATTGAAAGACTGCCGTTTGGAGGGAAGGAATACGGGTGCCGCTCCCGGAAAACATGGCCGACTCTGGAACATGGAACAGTCAAAACTTCTCCCCCACACAGCCATGCTTTGATGGACACTTCTGTCAAATGGCAAGATGAGGTTGAAATATTAACTTCAAAGCATACATAATGTACGTAATTTTCATATTACATGGTGATCAGACTTCTTTATATTACATCAAAATAAATAAAATTTTTAAACTAAAGACAGAAAATCTCCGGGGGAGGGGGGCTAAAAAGAAAACTGTTGGACCACGAATGCGATGGAAAAGTAAATACTGTCGGCCCCGCTAAACGAATACAGTCGGTTCCAAGAAATATTATTCAATTAAACGGGGTATTTGATTAAGCGGGGATCTTTAACATTACGTCTATGGCATCGGTTCTGAGATATTTTATTCGTATAAGAGGGGTATTCGTTCATCCGTAACCCGATTAACCGGGGGCGACAGTATTTGATTTTATAGGCGAACACGGACTCATCTATTAATTTGCAGGGATGTCAGTTTGCCGAATTCGAAGCAGTGTCATATCGAAATGAAGAAAACATGCGCTCTAAAATTCTCTTGATATTTTCCCTTTTCCTCTGTTAGACTCATTCAGATAGAATCATTTTAACTAGCCGCTTGTCAATTTTCCACAAGAAAAATAGTCGGACAGTATTTATAACAGCTCCCTAAACAGAGTGCGATGCCTACATTAAGTTAGTAAGTCCTACAGAATCATTTAGTTACAAAAACAATCTTCATTAAGTAAATTTAGGAATTGATATTGTTTGTAAGTCGTTAGTATTTCTTAATTAGCCAACAATAAGTTCTTCATCAGTTGCATACATTTTTCTAGGGCTTAATCTCAAACAAGAAAATAAGTGCAAGAGCCCCGAGTTCTTCAGAGCTCATTTTTCTACGTAAATAAAATTAAATTCTGTTTAATGTGTAAAAATTTTGCGGCAAAGAAAACATAAAAAAGCTCAGCTCCCAATGAAATTAAATTTCATTCCCCATGCGGAAAATCACACGGATAAAAAAAATTTCGCATTTTAGTTTGATTTCACGTTCTCCTTCTCGTCCACTTAATCTACCGCGCATGGTCACAAAAAATACCTTTGAGAAAGATGATTCTACAGGGCTTTGTTGAAAGTCATATATTTATTTTCTTGGATTTGGCATGTTGCATTTAAACCCGTGCGACGCCGGGCACATTAGCTAGTTACATACAAATTATGAAGATTTCCAGAAACGGTATTTATATGATGTTTTTTTTTTTTTTTTTTTTTTTTTGGCTCCCTAATGGACGTATCTTGCGAGATACGTCCGTTACGGAGAAAATAATAGTATTTAATTATTTTTCTGTAAATCTTCAAAATTTAACTGCATTATACATAGCAGTAAAGATCATTTTCTTCATAAAGTTCGTGAAATAAAGCAACAGATTTAACATATTTCTAGTCTTTGTAAGCTGGTTTGTGAAAAACTGAGACTTCTGTTACCGCGGAACTGTCCATAATCAAGACTTCTTCCTCAATTAATCGAACCATCATTCTTAGATATGGTACCAGGTTTAACAAGAGTGGATTGCTACCATCATGGTACTCAAAGCTAAATTCAGATTCATCTGAAAAGATGAGTGATTGCAGATCGGCGTAATAGTAAGTATCTACGTTGCAATAACTCATGGTAGCAGCCAAGCAGATTTCTTTCCGTTTAAAAAGGAATTTTATACAAAGAACTTTTTGCACACAATCCAAAGAGTAGCTAACGTCTTGGAATCATTTTAGCTGGTAATGACACACTTCTGTTCTCTGAGTGTTTTGACGTTTTGGGGACAGTCACAGAGATCTTATTCACTTCCATGCATCACTTTTGTCACACTGCATTCATACTCGTACTTTTACATTAATCAGCTAATTTATTTTATCTTCAATTACATAAAAATTTGCTGACTCCTTTATATGCGGTTTTTAGATTTTTCGTTTCCCTATGTCAGTGGTCAAGACATCTTTCGTCGTTTTTCATTTAACATAATTTATACCTTTTAGTAATACATGCTTCTCTATAAACGTTTCAAAAAGGGCACATTTCTGCTCTTTCGTTTTTAAAATAGAAATACAGTAATCTCTCACTTATGGGTGCCGGCCCAAGGGACTAACAGAAAAAGGCGCATAAGTGAGCAGAGGCGTAGCGTGACTAAAAGTTTTGAGGGGGCACAGGTCAAAAATTTATTTCAGAAATGTGCAAGTGGAGCTTTTGACCCCCCCCCCTCAAGATTTTTCACTTAGCTTTTTCGTAAGAGAATACTCGCTCTTACTGTTCTGATGAATTGTACGCACAATTTCTTCTTCTTTCTTTTTTTTTTCTCTCAGTATCCAGTTACCACCAGTATCGGATTAATTAACCAGACCCGTCATTTAGGAAAGTCAAGGGGGGGGGGGCGGACTTTGAGGAATTGATGTATTTACATACAAGTGAGCGCGGTTTTGTTGTTTTCCAATAAAATTTCATTGTTTTTGCACCCCCACCCCCCCTGGAAAGCAGAACAGGACATTTTTCATTTTGTGTGTATTTTTCCCTGATAAGCTCCCCCGTGTTTGTTCTCGTTTTTTAATGCTCTCGCTGAATTTTCTTGTTGCTGTTGTTGACCTTGTAGCCACATTCATAACAAAAGAGTGATGCAATGACCTCTTTTAAGAAGGGTTTATACTGGTGATTTTCCTTAATTTCGGGGGGGGGGGGGTCCGGGGGTTTCCCTCCGGAAATTTTTTGAAAAATAAGCTTGAAATTCTGCATTTTGTGGCCTTATATGAAGTAGTTGAGACTAAAAATGTGAAAAAAAACGAGGCAAACAAAAATCTCTTAAAAATTTTCCATTCAAACAAAATAAAAATGTCTTGTGCTTTCACAAATCGCTGACATTGACATCAATCAACAAGTATTAAGAACGAGAGAGGCGAGGGAGGGTGTAACAAATATTAAATCTGAAAAATTGCTGTTATGTTGCATATTCAACAAAGTTATTTTAAGGGTAAAACTTGCAATAGCAGTTAGGAACACTGTCTTTGATCCAAGTGACCTAACTTCATATCCAATATAGGAAGAAATAGATCACTCTTTGAAAAAAAAGAAGAGTATACAGGAAAGGAAAAAAATAGTCATGTAAAACGCTCTCATGGAAATTATGAAAACACAACTGAAGCAAAAAATAGCAAGCAGCGAAATAAATTAAAATTATCTCAATAAAAAAAGGAAAAAAAAAGCAAAATTGAAAAAAAAAAAAAATTAAAAGAAATATCTTTGCTCAATCAGGAATAAGTTACATTACAATGACAAGAAATGAAAAGATTCAAAAGTTTCGAAAAAAAAAAGAAAAACAATGTATTGAAGACGATCATAACTAAAAGCATAAGTGTTCTTGTTTGTCATAGCTTTTAAGTACAAACACGTTCTTAACAATGTACTTAAGCACTACACAAACTACGTAATTTAAAATAGTTTTTAAGCATGAATAAATGATCTATTTTTCTTTATTATGCATTATGAGAGTTTTTTAGTTATTAGCCTGCGTTTAGCATTTAATTTCTCTTTAATATGATTATGACTGATAAATACTCGAAAAAAACCGCTTAAAAATTGAAATTTTTTATTTGGGAAGAAAAAAAAATTGATTATGTACAAAAATAAATATTTTATAAAAACAATTTTTGCTTTTTACTGCATCACTAAAGATAAAGAGATCGTCTTTTATCTTTCTTCCGTCTGTATCTTTCTCTCTCTTACAATGAGCCAGATTTTGTGAAAAAAGTATATTCTAATTCAAATTATTTTTTAATATAATAAGCAGTGACTTTGAAATATAAAATGTATGCCTGAAAAATGTCCATATCAGGCAACTAGAAGCAAACGGATGTAAATGTCAAAATTAAAAATTTTGACACAACTAAGGCAAATTGTCGCATAAGAGCCAATATTTAGAAAAGTGCTAATTTGAAGTTGGAGTTTTCAGAAAAGAAAATTTTTTTGCAGAAAAAAACTAATATTGGATTTTAAGTCTAAATTGGGTCTAAATGCAAGAAAATAAAAGGGGGGAGGTCAAGGAAGTTATTTACCCCCTCCTTAGATTACTCACTTTTAAGCCGTTACAGATCTGATGTTAATATGAGCTACATATTTGAGTTTATGCTTTCAGTCTTCGTTAACATCTCTAACTATGATATCATTTCCTTGCATTTTTAACATAGAATTAAGATAATTATATTAAAATATATATATTAGGCTAAAAAATCAAATTTCATTATAAAAAGCATTTCTTGGAAATAAAAATGAGCGATAAGGTTTTTAGATAAAATAAATTATGAGATTACCAAATCCAAGCTAATAAAACATTTGTTTTGTTTTGAAACAACACACAACTTCAACTTTTTCAACACACAACTCTGCTGCTTGCATTTCTTTAATTAGTTGCAGGAAATTTAATTTCTTGATCAGAAATTCAAATTTAGCATGCTAGTTATTATCTAGTTATTTAGCGAAGTTATGGGAAATTGAAGCACCAAAAAAAAAATTAATAAATTAACTTAATTAACTTAATAAATTAACTTAATTAATTAACTTAATTTCTGCAGTGTCAATTTTTCTTATTTTACTAACTTCTATTGTTAGGTCATACAAACCACAAATGAAGCAATTGTCCTAAAACTCATTGCTTTTCATTTTTTAAGAACAAAAATATTCAATATATATGGCTAAAACCTATGATTTTTGCTTTTTATAATTCTAAAACGTATGAGTTAGTTCTATAACATATTCGCTGTTTTTCAATGTTACCACTCTGACTGTTACCGATCTGACAAACTGACAAAGTTTTTTTTTTTTTTTCCGAGTCGATCGCACTAAACCAAAATCAAACACGTGGTTTTTTCACTTTTAACAAAGGACTATACTTATATATAAAATAATTTTTAAAATAATAAAAACTGCGCATTTTAGAGCGTATTACCGATCTGATGACTCAAATGACACACATTTTATAAAATCACTTTAAAAAATCTTACCTACAATTTTAGATGCAGAAATGCAAATTTTTAATTACGATTCGATAAAACATCCCACCAGGTACTCAGTATCACGTGGTATAGGTGCAGGAAATGATTTTGGGAGCCTGAACATAGATCGGAAGTTATTGTTACCACTCTGACGGCGGAACTTGGGACACGCTTATTTCGCATCGGCTAGAAAATCAGGAATCGATTAAAACAAAAATGAAGTAAAATATTAACAAAGGGGTAAAAATAGAACCGTTTTTTGTGCAAGTGCATTTTTTTAGAAAGTTAGAAAGTGCGCATGACCTATTTGCATGCTAAGCTTTGCTACTGGGGACACGTTACCGATCTGATTTTTGATGTATAAAAACAATATTTTCTGAGGAAAAAAAAAATTTTTCTGATGTTATTAGATGAAATGAAAGCAGATCCTTATCTTCTTTCTAGGGAAAATTATTTTTTTAACTAGTTATTGAAATACTAGTGAAAATTCACTTGGAACTCCAAATTGGCACTTTTTTAAATATAAGCTCACAACCTCTTATCTGTTTTGTGGCAAGAAAAAATACTAGTAGTCCTGGTAAATGCTGATCTATAGCATGACTTAGAAAACTTTTATGATGAAAGCCTACATAAGATCTGATCTTTAACCACGTTTACTCAAAACTTGAATTTCTCCATTTACATACCTTTGTTTCTCATTGCATTATACAAAATAGCATGATTTATGATTCCACACTTCTTCAAATTATTATTTTAGTAAAGCAACAAGCATGGAGAAGGTCAGGATAAAATCTGGCTCACCGGGGCGGGGGGTGGGGTGCACCCCTCAGAAGCCTTGCATTTAAGATTATTGGCAATCCTAAAGACGGTTTGAACTAAAAAAAATCCTTCTGAACGGTAATTCTGGCTACGTTAGTGGGTAACTAATGAAGAAAACGGAGATAATCTTTGCTGATTTTCACCCCTGTTTCGAAAAAAATAAAGTGCCAAATATTGAAAATTTTGACAGTGGGCCCATATCCCTCCTCCCCCCCCCCCTTCAAACACTCTGGTGTAATACTAAAATAAAATAAACGAAAAAAAAAATACTAAATGATTGTCTGATTATGCTTTTCGTTTTAATTTTTCAAAACTTCAGATTTAAAATTTTAAGTGTCCATCAAGTTGGGGGGGCATGTGCCCCCCCGACGCTACGCTTCGCTTATGTAAGTGAGAGAGACGCATAAGTGAACAAGACTACTTAAAGGTCTAAAACACAACATAAGGTCTAATGAGAGATTAAATAAGAATGTTTCTTTTGAAAAAAGACATATTACTACGGTTCGGCAATTACTGTAACGTAACTACAATAATAAAGAGAAAACAAAAATTGTAGCCTACCTAATCACAAGGTGTCCCGTTTAAAACGATACATAATAGATATGTGTCCCTTTCCGTACTCTAGTTCATACGGAAAAAGGCCTTCCCATAGCAATAAAAGCGAAAGGTGAAAGAGGTAAATGAAGAAACATGCTTATTTTTTAAAGAAATTAAATTAATTTTTTAACATTTTACTGGGGGGGGGGGGAATTTGGCGCATAAGTGAAATATTTATCTTTAGAGCAACGCATAAACGAATATTATCATCATCATGCTATGGAATGTGCTGGGACCATTGAAAATCGTCGTATAAGTGAAAAAGGCGCATAAATGAGGCCGTGTATAAGTGAGAGTTCACTGTATTAACTAAAATTATCACCAAAAGTTGTGTTTCCTGGAACGATGGAAAATTTGCGTTTTTAGAGAGAAACAATGCATAGAATCACAATACGACGATTTCCAGGGAATTTTATGAAAATTTCTCAATTATGAATTTTTACTATGGGAGTACTAAAACTTAAAGGCTAAATTGAAGATTTTTTTTTTTCAGTGAACGTGGTATTCATGTAATATAATCGTGATACTGGAACTCTCGTTATTACGAGAAATTTGTAATTCTACTTTTTTCTCCTGGAATTCACTATCATGTGCAGCCATTTCGTTGCTCTTATTTTCCCTGAAACACTTGCGAAAGTGCAGGACATACCAATATTTTCTGCTCCCCATATCTCCAATTTTTCATCAAAGCCTCCCAATTCTTCAAACCATGATTTCTGAACTAGAAAAAGTCCACCAGGTATCACAGGCGACCTAAAAATAGTACAATTGGGAAAAATAAATAAATAAATATATATATATATATATTTTACTTACACGAGTTGGAAACATATTGCGTTAAAAAAAATAAGCATAGCAAAACATTTGTTTGGAAAAAAAAAAAAAAAACTTCACAAGATTCAAATGTACGAAAACGAATGTCAAATGCATAATAACGAATATGATACATATCTTTATATAATCTACACTTTGGCCTTAAACACTAAGTGATCCATATTTAAGCATTTTAAAGGCCTTGAAAGAGCATGAGTTCCCACAGAAAGTTTCAAAAGATAATTTTTAGTTACATATGATAACATATTATTCTCTAAAACTAAACCAGTTCAGCTTTCCTTTGACAACAGCCATGACGATATATGCCAATGATCAGTCTATTATAACAATTCCAGCAGTATAAAAAACATTTGTGTGTTACGGATCATTAAAAGAAATTAATATAATGAAAACATGAGGCTTTTTTTTTCGCTACAGCGAGTAACAGCAAAAAGGTTGGAGGAAAAGAAACGGAGTCTATGATTATAAAATTAGTATTCTATCTGCAGAATCATCAGACCATTGAAGGATCGATTTGAGCCGTCACAGCCACACCCTTTGTTTGACAGGATTCGATTGAGCAATTTGACACTTATTCTGTTATAGATACTTCCAACGTCGCATCATAATTATCAACGAGACTTTTGATCGTCAATCGTAATTTAAAAATAAAGAAGTTATCAGTTTTTTCCAATAATTTTATTTGAAAAAAGGAAGAAAAGAAAAACAAAATAAATAGTTATTTAACAGAAATCGTCTAGAAGACAGAAGTAATGAAAGTTTGCTTTAGGTATCTTTTGTTATGACACTTTAAGATCTCGCTTATCTAGTTTAACTAAAGGTTAAGGGCAATGATTAACAAAATAATGCTGAAAACATTTTGCAATCGTAAGACATTTTTCTCATTACGGTTATCCTGAACAACTTTGCCAAATAGGACCGCTTTCGGAGGCTCATTTTCTGTATCGCGAATGCCACAATAGCGAAGGGCCCTATGACCATTGGGGCCCAACAGGAGTTATAAAAATGCAAATGATAAATGCTTCACATAGACCCGTGATAGACATTGGGCCCCCGAAAATGTATTGTGAGCGGCTCACGAACTTGTAAATCCGCCACTAAAATCTTTGCCAGTTTTTGTAAAAGATGACATTGTGTCCCTTTACTAAGTTCCAGAACTAGCTAATAGATGTAATAGTGTCTTTGTAAAATGGAAACACCACCGCATTTATACCTGCTGTTTTTGCAACTTAGTATAGTGCTAAAAACCATCGTTTTTAAAAACCGGCAAGGATGTCCTATTTTTCAAAGTTGTCTCGGTTAATGGTTCTTTGGTAAGAAGTAAATAGTTATCAAAAAATATTGGAAAATCTACTAAATAATATATTATCAAAAAAGAGAGAGAAAGAAAGAGATGTATATATCAAAATATAGATGATGAATATCAAAATAAAACTTTTTTTGTGGGGGGGGGGGACTGCCTCTCGTTTTGTGACTGGTTAAACTAATTTAAACTTTAAAAAAAAAGCTGAACTATGTTATTTATCATGTGGGAAGAGTCTTGATTTTTATTATTAAAGTAGACTTTGAAGAGTGCACTATCAATTGCTCAGTTTAATTTTTTTCGTTTATAACGCTGGTATAATGAATGTGTTAAGATGTCTAATTATTCAGTTCGTTGTGTCATTTCATTTTTTGAAAAAAATTATAGCGTTGAAGTTAAATACTGTTTCAAGATAAATAGCGTAATTCTAAAATAATTCTGGTTTTCTATTTGTCATATTAAGTGGTTATTTTTAACATTAAATATGGCAATGTTAGTTTAAAATATTAAAAGCTTATTGATCGAATATTTCACCTGATCTTACTTGAAGAAATCCACTACTTCATGTCGTTTCAATTCTTCATTTTCAGCTCTGGGTTGCCATTGGAAACGAAGGTTCCAGTTGAAGCCTGTAAATTGAAAGCATGAGCATGGGCATTGAGCAATCCGAGAGATTTCAATGAAAAAATATCTATAACCTGGGTCCCCCCCCCCCACAGGTTAAATATTTCCCTAAATACCCCCAAAAATGTTGCAACAATTTACTGTCAAAATGAATACAATGCAAAAAATATTTCTTAAATTTTTAGAAATATTTAGATCTTAGTTCTTATAAACAAAAGCTTCCCACACTGTAAAAAAATAGATGTTGTTTTTACAGTAAATACAGCTGATTTCATTGTAACAAACTGTAAAAATTGCTAATTTTACAGTAATAAATTGTAAAATTGCTTATTTTACACTAATAAACTGTAAAGTTGCTGCTTTACAGTTTTAAACTGTAAAAATGCTGCTTTGCAGTAATAAACTGGAGCCTCTGCTGCCAGTATTAGAGTGCTGTTTTTACAGTGTAATACAGTTAATTTTGTGGTAATAAACTGTAAAATTGCTGTGATAAACTGTAAATCTGCTACTTCACAGTAACAAACTGTAAAATTGCCAATTTTACAGTTTATTACTGTGTATTTCACAGTTTTAAATGGAACTTCTCCTCATTGTACTGTAAAAACAACGCTTTATTTTTTGCAGTGCAGTCTATGCGGATATGAATCTTACCTCCTTTATACTCCTCGGATGCTTTATAATCGAATGTATCCGCATCTATCAGGTCGATTATTGGACTAACGAGAGCTCTGGGATGCTGAAAGAAATTTTGAATAATTTTAGATTATTCATATAAAATGTTTTTTTTTTTTTTTTCTCACACAAAAATGAGTAAATATAGGAACGATATATAAGAGTTTTAAAAAGAAAGAGGAAAAATGTAGTGCTCCTTCAAATATTTCTCGGAGCTGCAAAACTTTTCTCTTTACTTTTAATATTTTTGACGTGTGTGTGTGTGTGTGTGTGTGTGTGTGTGTGTGTGTGTGCTTAAAAAAATAAATAATTGCAACCAATGACACAGGATGAGATGCAATAAGTTAAGGGATACAATCAAGGGATACATACAAGGATACAATCATGAGAGCAACAAAAGATCAGATGAAGGGGGGGGGAGACAAAGATTACTCTCTCCGACTACCAAAGAAAGTTTTGTAATCAATCGGAAGAAAATAAAAGAGAGGAAAATGTGCCGTTTATTGAAAAAGTGGTAAATCTCCAATTTTTAAAATGTGTATTTGTTTGTTAAATAGCATCTCTTTTTTTTTTTCGTTATATCTTTTGATACAAAAGTGATGCGAAGCACTTCTCCACAGATAGATATCTACAGACAAATAAGAGTTGAGCATTTGTATTCCTTCTCGCATGGAAACATTTTTGAAGGGCTTGAAATAATAAGGCACATCAAAACCATTTACAAAGAAAATAATTCACCTTCACAAAAATTTAATATACTTCAAAAAAATAAATGATTGTCTTGCTTCCACTTAAGTTTCAGGATAAATTACGACTTCTGATTTGTATACCAAACAATGTAGCAGTCATCAAAAAAATATAATAAATTTGAAAAACCCAAACAAAATTGATTTTTAAAATTAAGGAAAAAATATTTAAATTTGCGAAAATTTACCATATACGAACATGATATATTGGATTTGATTAAAATTTCAGCGAAGCAACAAAATGTCTAAATTAATTTCAAACTGAATGCTTCGAAAAACATTATGTAATATTTTTAAAATGAAATGTTTCATTTGTGTCTTTCTTTATCAGATAATAATTATATACTATTCACAATTTCATAGATTTTATATCACTAAGCATTAGACCATTAGAGCATGACTGGACCCGAAAAGATTTTTTCTTACCTTTGCAGCAACGCTCAATAGGGAAGTCAACCACCCAAAATTCACTTCACAATGGCTGTCGAGAAATACCACATGACTACCTGTTGATTTTTCGACACCAAGCATCCGCGATTTTGCAAGACCTAAGGTATAAATGGTCATTTAAGGGGGACTTGTAGAAAATTTGGTTTTTATAAAATGCAAATTTCACAGTTGACAAAAAAAAATTAAGCCGCGTTGATTTCGAAGAACCGGAAAAACATTCTCTCACCTTCTCTTTTCTTGTTTCTATAAACTCTAACTTTGGGAATTTTTTCTAGTTCTATGACATCATTTTCTGTGGGAAAAACCATGATAAAAATGTACATGAAAAATCTATCAACAAAAGGATATAAATCACATTTGAAAGTACGAAAAAGTTAAGGCAGCAAAAGGTAATAACACTTGTATTTTCTATGTCTTGGTTTTGAATTTGTAAAGCATGTTTATAGAGAAGCTCATTATATTTTTCATCACCATGAGATTAAAATAACTCCTCACACTGTAAACAAATTTAGAAACGTCAGTTATTTTCAGGTAACTTTCCAGGATTTGATAGGTTTTCACCAGCATTCTGTGAAAAACAAGCATCTGTGCAAAAAAACTTTTCTGAATTCCTACAAATTGCATGGATGCAGGATTGTAAAATATGTTTAGCTAGGAGTGTCAAAATATGCTCAGCATTTTAATTAAGAGTTCTGCCATGGGCTCAGTTACTGTCTGTCCAAATTAACTGAGGGCGAAGGGCAGTTTCAGGACACTAGCATTGTAATAATAGCACAATAGCAGACATATAAGGTGTTCAGTATATGCTTGCAATTTTGAATCAAATTATTCACTCACTATTTCAGACCGACAGATACACGTTTTCCCTATCTCAAAATCATTCTTTGCAATTTTAAATTTTTCGATATTTATTTAATTATTTAATTTATTTTGAACTGTTTTTTGGTCTTCGCTATACTTTGACAATGCATTAAGCCACTTTTTTTTTTTGCTTTTTCGTCTTTTTTTTTTATTTTCATGAGAAAGTAAGGCTTGAACTCTTCAAGCCTTGCTCAAACATTGCATAACTAAAAAAAAAAAAAAAAAAAGAAAGGACCCAATGGCACTTAAATCATGCTTTCTGGCAATTTTTCATATTCCTTACCATCGTCGCTGAAGTCATCAATTAAAACTATTTCCTTCAGTAATTGCGGGCTTCGGTTTAGGATGCTGCAAAAAGGAATGATAATAACACTTAATGTCAGAACAAAATTAACGGTCATTTCATTACACGGAAATGATTAATTAATTGGTGGATAAATTTACTACCTGATGATTGTTCGCAGAAGCGCAGATCTGGCCTCATTGTGGAAGCTGATTATAACACTAACTGAGAAACCACGGGGAACGTCGGAGGATTTTTCTTTGCAACTATATTAAAAGAAAAAAAATATATAATACATTTTTAAACAAATTTTCAATTTGCTATGTAACATAAAAGAGCATTTCATAAGCTTTTTTGACCCACGGCCCGGCAAAACTTTTTGAAAAAATTTCGTGAACCGGTGAGTTTTATTGTTTTTTTCCCCCCTTTGAAAAAAAAAAGAAACTATTGAGTCACTGAAAGTTAAAAAATTGTTTTAAAAAACTTAAAAACGTAGAAAAATTAACAACTAAAAAAGACCAGTGAGTTTCTCCTTTAGTTCTTAAAGAAATAAAAAAACAAATAAATAAACAAAATTAGCTAAAAAGAGAACTTTATTCAGTATTAAAAGACTCACAAAATTATTTAGCTGTTTTGATAAGTAATTACTGAAATAATTAAATACGTAAATAAACATTTGTGAAAAAAAAATGGGTAAATTTATCCCAAAATTCAAGCAAAAATGTCGTACGGTTTTGTATTATTACAATTTCATTTTTTTTTTATTTTATTGCATTTCATTTCGCTCTTTCTTTGAAGGAAAGATATTTTTCAACGTGGATGAACAAAAATATCTGAAGATCGGTGAAATCTTTCTGCGGGCCGGTGCTGGCCCACCGGACCACTGATTGAGATTTACTGGAATTTTTAGAAATTTTTTCTTTTTTGAATTTACGGCGTTTTTGCGAGAATCAAGATTTAACCAGAAAATCAAAAATATTTGTTCGGTACAAACCTGAATAAAAACACCATCAGAAATCATACATTGTAAAAATTTTGTAAAGTAAGGCGATGAGAAGGAAATAAATTTAATAAAATCGCTTTATACTAGCCTCGGATGTCTTGAATCAGGAATATTTCTGTCAATTGGAACATCGTTGCTAGTTTTAATGTTGAAAGCATGTTTTGCAAAATGATCTGCCTGGATGTTTCTTTCTTTGCTGATGTAGTTACGATGGTCGAAAGCGAGGAATATGGGTGTCACAAGTAGGGAGTCCAAAAGCTAAAAAAGAACCATAGCAAGCAGAATATTAATTCTCTCTGTATATAAAACACGTATAAAGGGCACAAATTCTAATTAAAAAAAGTGCGAGAGCCCTATAGTTATCAGACTTTTTGTTACTGCGCTAACAGGTCTGAGTTTCGTCTTACATGTAAAAATTTAAAAGTAACTGAGAAGAAGTATAGGGTCTATGCTCCCGTGAGCTCAAATGTAAATTAAGTCTTGTCCTGCAAAAATAAACTTGTTTTTACAGTATAATACTAGCAGCTGAGGTTCTAGTTTAAAATTATAAAATTCACAGTAATAAACTGTTAAATTAGAAATTTTACAGTTTATTTCACTAAAGTAGCAATTTTACAGTTTATTACCACAATTTTACAGTTTATTACCACAAAACTAGCTGTATTATACTGTAAAAACAACAGTATAATACTTGCAGCAGAGGTTCTAGTTTAGATCTGTAAAATTCATAGCAATAAACTGTAAAATTAACAATTTTAGTTTATTACTGTAAAGCAGCAATTTTACAGTTTATTAGTGTAAAGTTAGCAATTTTACAGCTTATTACTGTAAAATTAGCAATTTTTAGTTTATTACTATAAATTTAGGTATATTATACTGTAAAAACAACATCCATTTTTTAGTGTTTATATGTATATATAAACAGTCGACCCTCGTCAATTCGAACAATCTTAACGAATTACTGCCAGCAAGAACTACTTCCGCTACACACCCGTCTTAAAAAGTAGTTCCCAGTGAGCGGTGTATGTAGGAATTGAAACAACTGAAAAAATTAAAATTAATAACACAAAGAAGAACAGTTGAAACATTCGAAAAATATCTAAAACATGTAAAAGAAATTACGGGTAATGTTGCTACTCAATCATCAGAGAACAGGAGAAGCGGTTTTATTAATACGCTTTCATTAGTTTCACATGTGGGTTTGTATGTATGTATGCATATATGTACGTAACTCGGAATAAAAGATAAAATTCACGTTCTTTATAAATATAAAAGGCTAAACTATATTACATGCTGATGTAGTTTAGTGTTTCAGTTATTTGTATGTAACTCTGCATATAAGATAAAATTCTAGTTCTTTGCAAATATAAAAGTAATGTATTTAATACTATTATTATTACTATAGGCTATAGGCTAAACTATATTACGTGTTGATGCATTATAAGTGCATGTAAACTAAGCGGATATTCAATAGTTTTGAAACTTCTTTTTAGTTTGATTTACTCTAAAAGCGTATTTTTAGTTTTTTAAAATTATGTTTAGGATTATGGTAAATTTGTAGGTTTTAAAGAGGTTGGTTAAAGGATTATGGTAAATTTGTAGGTTTTAAAGAGGTTGGTTAAAAATGAATGTTCTGGTTAACTATGCAAAAGTATTTCCACAATTCATTTACTCGTATAAAAGTAAACACGATGTTTTTGAAGCAGTTATATAAAAGTATGTCTGAAAAGCAAACACTGCAAAAAATAGATATTGTGTTCTTACAGTATAATACAGCTAATTTTATAGTATTAAACTGTAAAAATTGCTAATTTCACAGCAATAAACTAAAATTGCTAATTTTGCAGTCTATTACTGTGCATTTTACAGTTTAAAACTGGAACCTCTGCTACCAGAATTATATTGTTGTTTTTACAATATGATACAGCTAATTTTGTGGTAGTAAACTAAAATTGCTAATTTTGCAGTTTATTACTGTGCATTTTACATTTTTAGACTGGAACCTATGTTGCCAGTATTATACTGTAAAAACAACAGTTTATTTTTGGCAGTGTAATAACCATGGTATGTTCTGTGTTGACAAAGCGCAAAACATTGTACTCACACTGCGTTTAACTGTTGCTATTTATCAGAAGAAAGAGTAATGTGATAAAGCAAAATGATAATAATAATAAAAATAATAATAATAAAAAAATAAATAGCTACCTCCTTGCTTTATTATTCTTTAAATGTTGGTAAATACCACAGGACATTAAATAGCATTGTCCCAAAGAGGGGTGCCCAATTGGGGGAAACTAATTTGTTTATTTTTTTAACCTATTTATTAATATTTTTTAAGTTCAATTGTTTACTGATATTTTTAATTTAAATTATTCATTAATTTATTTTTAAAATTTAAATTATTTCTTTATTATTATTATTATTATTATTATTTTTTTTTTTGTGTGTGTGTGCGTGGAATGTCTGGAACTGAAAAAAGCTGTTATATTCTGCGCATAATTAGTACTTTTAAAAAAGGAATGCGAAAAAAATAATAGTTATATTTTAAAAAATAAATTAATTAAAAAATTAAAAAAGAGAGGTAAAAATAAAAATAAAAAGCACAAGAAAGTTGTGAAAGTTTTGGGGCGAGGGGGAATTTGTGCGATTGAGCTTGGAGGGGGGGGCACCCCTGGTCCTAAAGAAAAAGGCTGAATTTTACGAGTGCAAAGTCAATCAACGAATTACCGGGTGTGCCACTTTTTTTCTTCAATAACGAATCTCCTCACCAGTTTCGTTCGATCTATTGCCCCATCATCGATCCGTCCGTTCACACGGCCAATCAGTTCCCCATCGTCCGTACGTGAGCGGCATATTAGGATGTTTACATCCATTTCTCTCAACGCCGAGATTCATTACATCTCAAAGAAAGTGACAACTCCGCGTAACGTCGGCAGCGTGTTGACCTCTGATGCGTTTCGCAAAGTGCTTCCAGGCCTTGCAATTCCTTTTATCGAGAGAAGAGAGAAAAAAAAAAGGATAAGTGCTCGCAGCTTGCCCTTTTTCAATGCTTTCGAGGTTTTAAGCCAAATTACAACTGCATATTTATCATATTAAATTAAATTAGAGCGTTCCCAACCTATGGACTAGGGCACTCCGAACTAAAATTTTTGGGAAGTTGAGAATTATCAATTTGCCGAATGAAGCTCCAATTTTACCGAATGATAAAATGCAATCATGCACACATGTTGTACAGCATAACTTTAGTGAGAAGAAACAGGCATCTTTTAAAAGTAATTCTAAAAACTAAAAAGAACAAAGAATCTCAATGTTGCAATATTGTCTTTAAATTGACGAATCGTCAACAAAATGTGTTAATTACGGACATTATTGGGAGGTCACAGTGACCTCCCGTGACCTCCCATGAAGGCACTCATGCCTATGGGTTACTTAAAATAGTTTTTATCACTTTGGGAAGGGGGTGCCGCCCTCCAAAATCCGTTACTTTAGAACCGCTGGCTTAAACGCTATAAAGATGCTTGTGCTTAACTTTGGGTCTGTAGTGGGGGGGGGGGGGCACGTTCATACCTATATTGTATATGGCTAGCAAGCGTAAAACGTGCTCTGCATAAAACCACTCAACCGTGAAAGAACAGTTCGTTCAATTTTGTCTAAAAAACAAAGCCAAGTAGCTTTAACTTATTCATACACTTTCGTTTTATGGTTTATATTCAAATTTGAAAGTTGAATAACAGCGCGAAGATAAATTCAGCGGTGGAAAAGTCTTATCTTCGTCCCAAGAACATATTTCCCAGACAATTTTCAAGTCACATCCCATTATTTTTGTGATAATTTTCCACCTTGTTTCTTTGAGTAGGACCTTGGCGGAAAAAAATGCACGGCTGTAACTTCGAAAAGTTGCAATTTCATGATTCACTGAATCAAAAGTTAAATCAATTAATGCCCCTCGAGTTGCCATGTTGCTTATTGAGTCAAAAAAAAAAATAAATAAAATAAAATAAAAAAATAAGTAATAAAATGAAAATTTACTTCAACAGAAGTTTTTGTTTCTAAGGGAGAATGAGAAAGAACTAAGCTTGTCAAAAAAAAAAAAAAAGCTGTTTCTTTAGTACATTTTCTGCATGTACTTTTTTGATGATAAACTTAAAACCTTACATGTATTTTAACCACAACTTCTATTGCGAATTTAGATAGGCAGTTAAAATCTGTGGCTTAGTTCTAAAAGGGCCAAAGTTTTTTTTTTTTACATTCTGTGTTATTCACATCAAAAGTTTCAAATTTAGTAAAACTCTAATTCTACAAAGGCCAATGTCTATATAATATATAATAATATATATATTATATAAATTATTATATATATTATATATTTATATAATATATAATACATAATACAATATATAAAAAATTTCGTGTGATAAAATAATGTTTCCCCTCTTTCCACTAACAATAAATAAATATCAAAAAATAATAATGGGAATCTTAATATAAGAAAGTTATAGCATTCAAAAAAATCTCAAATATCTTTCATCGCCTTTTTCTCGAAACTAACATTTTTGACTTAGGCCCTCTTAGAACCAAGCCACAGAAATAATGATAAGATGAGTAGAATGATAAGATTAAGATATATAGAATTAAGATAAGATCCTCTGTTCGGTATTTGATTGCAATGATAACAATAGTTGGTTAAAAAAACATATTAATTTATGTACAATTTTAGTCATTTCCATCATCAATTCAATGCGTGAGACTTAATGACATACGTTTTCCTAATTGTCCGCATAGATACGAAAAAAAAAAAAAACGATAGAATAAGTAAGTTCGTGAAGTTAAACCCAGAATTGAGTAAGTTCTCACTCACTGGTGCAATTAGTTACTTTAATGTAACTCAATTTTATGGCAAAACAAAATTGTTTACCAGAAGGACAAAATAGCTTTCGATTTCCTTATGCCATTGATGCCTCTAAAATCAAAGCGTGAATATTTACGTTTAGCTTTAGTATACTACGTATTTTTTATGACACCCTTTTCTTTCTTCTATTACTCTATCTGTGTCTGTGGGTCAATTTATCTAACTATCACTCAAGAGCAATATGCGAGGGAAATATTAGTTGATAATGTTTTGACAATCTAGTGAAGAACTGGTAGTCCGGTAGTCAACTGCACTTATAAAATGAATGCTGTTCTTACAGTAAAATACAGCTAATTTTATAGTAATTTACTGTAAAAATTGCTAATTTTACAGTAATAAACTGCCAAATTACTCATTTTACAGTTTATTACCGTACATTTTACAGATTTAAACTGGAACCTCTACTGCCAGTATTATTTTGTTGTTGTTACAGTATAATACAGCTAAATTTTATGGCAATAAACTGTGAAATTTCTAACTTTACAGTAAGAAACTGTAAAATTGCAAGTTTTACACTTTACTACTGTGTATTCTACAGATTTAAATTGGAACCTCGGCTGC
Organism: Uloborus plumipes; assembly: GCA_038373865.1. Taxonomy (NCBI): domain Eukaryota; kingdom Metazoa; phylum Arthropoda; class Arachnida; order Araneae; family Uloboridae; genus Uloborus; species Uloborus plumipes. The sequence continues at coordinate 49,165 of JAXGGA010006190.1, forward strand.
CAGTATTATACTGTAAAAACAATAGTTCATTTTTTGTAGTGTGCTTCATTTTATAAATAATTTTTGTAGTGTACTTCATTTTTTCTGGGATTTACTGCATTTTATTAACACAAATAACCGCATCAAAGAAATTCTGACTGCTTCACAACACCAAATTGCTGCACAACCTTTAATTCATTTATGGAAGAGAGAGAGAGAGGAGAAGACAAAAAAAAAAACACGAATATTTCAAAGCCCATGCAGCAAGAAACTGCGCCATTTAACACATTGAATTTCCGTGCGAAAAGGAAAATGGATCTTTTTTTCATGGGAAACAACGAGCGATCAATTTGAAAAAGAAACTTCCTTGATATCATTAATTTCGTCATGTTTGAAGGTCAGCTGGTATACACAATTTCTTTTGTGGTAAATACAGGAAGAAGAATTGAAAGATATTCAATTCATGTTTTAAAACAGAAAATAAATAAAACTTTAAATGACGTGTGAAGATTGATTATTATCTGTGCAAGAATTGAAACATGTTTGTCACACAAAATGCACTGTACCGCTGATGAATCATTAGAAACTCAGGTTTGAAGCATGACTTGCTTCTGCCATGAAGTGTTGGCAAACTTTTCTTATTATTACTATCATTATTGTTATCATTACTATTATTATACAATTTTGCTTTAATTATTACTACTTTATTAATTATTGCGTCCTATTTTGATCGGGTTTTTAAATTTCATTGGACTAAGCAGGCAACAATTGAGGCATTGGAGGGCAACATTTCTCGTGTTATACCATCGTGACTAAATACACTGTTAAGAAAAAAAACACACACACACACACACACATACACACACACTGCAGTTCTACTAGAAGATCTCTACACTACAAAAAATGAACTATTGTTTTTGCAGTATAATACTGGCATCCGAGGTTCCAATTTAAAAAGGTAAAATGTACAGAAATGAACTGCAAAACTAGCAATTTTACAGTTTGTTACTGTAAAGTTAACAATTTTATAATTTATTGCCGTAAAATTTAACTGTATTATACTGTAAAAACAACAGCATAATACTAGCAGCAGAGGTTCTAGTTTAAAACTGTAAAATGCACAGTAATAAACTGTAAAATTAGCAGTTTTACTGTTTATTGCAATAAAATGAACGATTTTAGTTTTAGTACTGTAAAATGAGCAATCTGTGCAGTTTATTACCATAAAATTAGCTGTATTTTTCTGCAAAATGAACTTTCATTTTTTACAGAGTACAGATTTTCTAATAATACTGCAGTTTTTATTTTATTTTATTTTATTTTATGGACAGGAAAATAAACGTAAAGAATGGTTCCTCTTATGTTGTACTAAATATTATTAAATAAAATTAAGGTTTCTGAATGTTTTATATATTTGAATGAGTACCTCGCAATAAATCAAATGTATTTATAATCACATACGATTTAGAAAATGCCATGAAACAGCTTGAGGAACCTGATTGACAGTAGGGGGTATGGAACACCGCAGGGAATGTTGGCGAAATCGATTTATGATCTTGAGCTGGAACGGCAGGTTATATCTGTTTAAGAAATTGCCCATGTCGTTAAATGTTGAACTTCGACTTTATAATCACGAGTAAGATGCTTTTCAAACTGCTTATAAATTCTTAAACTGCATTGCTGCAGAAGCTCAACAATATTTTGCAAGATTCGTGGTTCATAAATATATTTATTTATGCAAATCGATTGCTGTTGATTCAACATCTTTCATGGGTACTCAAATTACTCCGTCCTTTTTTTTTTTACTTTTTTTTTAGTTATAAGAGTTGAAATTTTCTTCGTATGCACTAATGTGAAAAAAATAAAATTTCTTTTATTGTTATTTCTTTTAGGTTCCATACATTAAATTAGCTAGAAAATTGAGCCCTAAAGGAGGTAAGTAAGTAAATAAAAGACGGATAAACAGGTCTCGACGTTAATTATTCTCGAAGAGGATAAGATGAGGTCCCACCCATCGATGTATAATATGGTACCACCGAAGTCTAACAGACAAAATTAGCATTCTTTACTTCTTCAACAGTTTATGTCCCATATTAATTTAGCAATGAATTTTTGCATATTTTTTTGGCTTTTTAGTTGAACATACACTTAACAACGTATATACGGAATAAAAATATTTTGAAAATCAGTAGGATCTAAGGCCCCCTACGCCTAAGGGCCCTACGAAAACTGATTCGGACCTCTCAACAAAGTACAAGGAGTGGTACTTAAAAGCTTCAGCACGATTTCAGCCATTTTGGATTCATAATACCTAATTAATATAAGCGGACTTCTGAATCCTGTCGGGGCATAAAGGGTTTATGTAGCTTGGATTAAATAAGTAAATTTATTTTAGTTTGCATTTACAGCTTATTTCAAAACAAAACCGAGTGAAAAACATATATTGCGAAAAAAGAGCCTTAGACTAAAAAAAAAAAAAGAACAAAAGAAAAGAAGAGGAAAAAAGAAAGAACAGAAAGTAGAAAGAAACAAAAGAAGCTTTGAAGTGAATTCATTTTCAAGGCGAAGATTTGAAAAACAAAGCGTCAACTGTGAAAGTAGGAGATGAAAAATCAAAGGAGTAGCCGAAAAAACAACGTGATAATTCAGTAACCTTTCACCAGAGATTGCAATGATTACTGTTAGTAACTGTTTACAAACACTACCGCATTTGTAGGCTACCGCCTACTTTAAACAGAGCTGATATTACACTGCAAAAAATGAACTGTTGTTTTTACGGTATAATACTGGCAGCCGAGGTTTCAATTTAAAACTAAAATGCACAGTAATAAACCGTAAAACTAGCAATTTTACAGTTTATTACCGTAAAATTTAGCTGCATTATACTGTAAAAGTAACAGTGTAATACTGGCAGCAGAGGTTCCAGTTTAAACCTGTAAAAAGCACAGTAATAAACTTAAATTAACAATTTTACAGTTTATTACTGTAAAATTAGCAATTTCACAGTTTAATACTGTAAGCTTAGCAATCTTACAGTTAAGTACTGTAAGCTTACCAATTTTTACAGTTTATTATTTTAAAAAAGCTGGATTATACTGTAAAAACAGCACTCATTTTTTAGTGTATGAACTCTGATAAAATGTAATTTCAGTTTTTAAAGGAACTGTGCTCATTAAATTCGATATAATTCAATTTTCTAGAAATGAATAGCGATCTTTGGTTGAGTTTAACATTTTGAAGGGCGGTGGTTGCACTGCGAAACCACCAATTAAAAAAAAAAATATCTATTTTTTCCGAATTGTTTGGACTGAAATCACTTGAGGCCGTTTCTTTCAAGTTTAATGAACATCGATAGAATAACACGATTATGTATTTTTATTGCCTCAATTTCTTGTCCAACTAGTCCTAAATTTCAAAATCAAAAATGGAATTTTTTTGAAAGTTTTTTATTTGAGCTAAAACAGTCAACCAATGTTCTTTCTTTTGCCTTAGGTATTTAATTATGTTTTTTCAAATAATATAAATTCATTTTTGCATGCTTTAACCCATTTTTTCTTACTATAAGTGGGGGGTGGGGTTAAATGGGGACCCCACCCCATGCAAAAAAACATTAATGAAACTTTTTTTTGACTTGAAATTCTATGTCAGGAGGATTATTTAAACCCAATCATAGTGTTTTTTCATCATATTTTTAAAAATTTAAGGGCTTGCTCCTCAAAGGAAGAAGAACCAAGCTTGAAAAAAGTAAACTAAAAATACTTTAAGCTGAAAATTGGGTGAAAAAGTAAAAATTTTACTGTCGACGTGCTAATTTCAAACATAAATTTCATATATTCCTATTTTAACAAAGAGAAAAATTAAGTGTCATCGTCAGCAATATTTTTATCAAGCGTATTTCACACATTAAAAAACAAAACTACACCTAAAAAACGCATTTTCATGCTTATCCCGAATAAATATTTATCATCGTGGAAAATCCAGGAAAGGGGAGCAGTTTGAATTTTCAAAACAGTTGACGTTTAAATGTTTCTTAGGTTGTTTAAATTTAAACTGTCACACATTCTAAAGATTAAAAGATTAAAATTGTGCAGATCCTTTCTTTCCCTCTCTTCCATCTTTAATAAGAAAGTTAGTCTTTTTATAGAACCAATCATCAGTATTGTCTTTTTATTGTTTTCGTTTATTTCACTCCTACAAAACGAATTCCATTCCTCTAAAACTGTCAAGGGGTATTTTCACGCATTGGGGAAAAAACCTCAACAATATCTCTGGTCATGGCATAGCTGAGAGCTTTAAGAGCAAGAGAATGATGAGTGCATCAATATAACTCCTCCAAAATGAATTTCACTCCTTTAAAAAGGGCTAGGAGGATTTTTCATGACTTGAAAAAAAAACCTCCAACAATATCTTTGTTCATGGTATAACTGAGAGCTTTAAAAGCAAGATAATGATGAATGCATCAATATATTTCTCTCCTCCAAAGTAAATTTCTCTTCTCTAAAAAGGTTAAGCCGTATTTCCACGGCCTGGAAAAAAAACTAACAATATCTTTAGTCATGGTATAGCTGAGAGCTTCGAAAGCTGGAGAATGATGAATGCATCAATATATTTCACTTCTCCAAAACAAGTTTCACTCCTTTCAAAATGACTAGGGAGTATTTTTACGCTTTGAAAAAAAAAAAAAACTTTCACAATATCTCTGGTCATGGCATAAATGTGAACTTTAAAATCAAGAGAATGATGAGTGCATCAATAAAGTTTCCTCTTCCAAAATAAATTTAACTTCTTTAAAAATGACTAGGAGTATTCTCACACCTTGTAAAAGAAATAGGAAAAAAAACCATGTAATATTCTGGTCATGCTTTAAAAGCAAGATAATGACGAATGCATCAAATTTCTTTTCCATTTTTAAGAGAGTTTCCAAACAGTGATATTTGCATAATTTTTTTTTTTAAACGTAGAAATTTGACAAGTTATCTAAAATTGTGCAGAAGTAAGTTCAAGTATCAAAAAATACCATTACTTATTCAAAGGTTTACAGCATATTATAACTAAGTTTTCTAGAAAGTTGTTAGACAAGAAATCCATTCCAAAGTTTCACATAATTACGTTGAATTAATCAAATTTTGCACATTGCATATACATTTTTTTTAATTGAGTGACCACTATTAAAAATGTATTTAGAACGCAGAATGAAACAATTTAGACAAAACGTATTTTTGCAAAAAAGAGTCTCAAGAGCGAGAGGTAGTTGTAACTATTTCAATGAATTTTAAATTATTATCTGCGCTCAAAACTTTCAACAAAATAGACAAATTAAAAATTAGATTTCCTCATTTTTTAATAAAATAATTTTTTACGAGCATGACTCTCCTAAGAAGTCATAAAAGAAAAATTCGTACCAGAAGTTAATATTCAGAGTTAACTAAATTTTGCTAGATTTAATTATTTCATTTAATGAATACTAAAACATTTTCAAGAAAAAACAGTAAGAACGCAAAACAGAACAACTTATATGAAATATTTTCTGCAGCTAAGATCCTCAAAAAAAAAAAAAAAAGAAAAAAGAAAGAAAGAAAGAAAGGAACACCGAGACTCCTTAAAATTTAAATCGTACACTGCAAAATATCAAATGTTTTTACTGTATAATACAGCTAATTTTATAGTCATAAACTGTAAAATTTCTATTTTTACAGTAATACAGTGTAAAATTGCTAACTTTACAGTAATAAACTGTAAAATTGCTAATTTTACAGTTTATTACAGTGTAGTTTGGTTTTAAACTGGAACCTCAGCTGCTTGTATTATAATGTTGTTTGTACAGTATAATACAGCCGATTTTATGGTAATAAACTGTAAAATGGCTAATTTCACTGTTAGCAGTTTAAAAGCAAGAGACTGTGCATTTTACTGTGCTATGTAAATGTGTGCATTTACTGTGCATTTTACATTTTTTAAACTAGAACCTCTGTTGCCAGTATTATACTGTAAAAACAACAATTTATCTTTTTCAGTGTAAGGAACTTGCAAAATTGATAACATCAACAACAAAATCGGGAACAAACAAAATGCTTTTCTAAAATTAAAATAATAAATATTTTGTGAAGCTGACCTTGTCTGGCTTCTGACTGTGAGTCCGGGCGATTTCGATGAGAAGAACATACAGGCAGCATAAACACGCGATTCCCAGACACAAACGCCGCTTTTTCAGCCGCCACATGAATGCATCCGTTTGCGAAAAATCAAACCACCGGTCTGTTTCGGAGAAAGAGATCGCTCACTCTCTCTGCCCCGAAAGCCGGCTGCACCCCCTCCCCTCTTCACCTACTCCACACTAGCCAAATAATTCTTCTTTTTTGACTCTTGCATCCGTGGATGAAATTAGCCATTTTTGACCTCGAACTTCGAAATCGCCGCTGTTCAACATTTTTCGCTTGCGGACTGGCAAAGATTTTTGAAAATGTTGCGTGAACCAGTAAACATTTTTTTTAGCAGTAAAAGAAACATTTTACTAGGCATTAAGGAACTGCCACATAAATTAATTGTAAATTTGTTATTCTGATTTCATTACAATAATATTTGCCGGACACCTTGTCTAGTGGTCAGAAAAGCCAGACCAGAATGGGGGTTCTATAAGAAAAAAATAAATAGCTCCCCCCCCCCCGTCACTTGCATGCAAATACATTAATTTCTCAAAGCCAAGGGGGAAGTGAGCCCCCGATCCCCTAAATAACACTCTTGAGTTGACCCCGATATATGTAAAACTGTAACTGTGTATGTAAGCCCAGTGTTTGTAAGACTGTTATAAAATTCTCATTTTTCAGAATTTAAACATTGTTTCATTTCTCCTTCCATCTCTATTCTTTCCAACAGGTTCGCGCTCACTTGTAGGTAAAGCGCAGAAGAAAATCATGACCAAGCATGGCGATGACTCATCTCGTTGTATGCCTACGCAGTATCCTCCGAATTCGTTTTGTGTGTGAAACGGGAAAAAGTGGAGGAAAGGGAAAATCGCACACCGTTTGCCCCATGTTTGGTCACTATTTTATTCCGTACTTTCTCCGGGTATATTGGAAACGTCTTACGTTTCAGACTCCGAATCCTAATGTGTTTAATGTTTTGCTTTGAAGTTATTTTTCAGATTTGGATACAAACATGGTGTTCATTTATTCAAGCGAAATATAAAAATAGTTTATGCGTATTTTTAACAATATTTATAAGTTTTGCTTGTCAGCAGAAAAAAATGCAAAGTTAAGGGGTCACTTATCTCGAAAATGATTAAACAACCAAAAAAATTTTTATTGCTTATTTAAGAAGTAAAAGTTGCTTAAAACACTAAAAAAATAGCATTGTTCTCTTTCAATTATTTAAAAAGTTATGAATGCCTTTAGGGCATGCACGCTATGTGTTCCAATGAAAAAGCAAAACTTTAATGAGATATTTTTCCATGATCAGTTTTTAGTGTTTTCATTTTACTGGAATTGCTAAGGATTTTTTTCGATTAAAAATATAACTTTAAAACAATATTTTTTGCACTCAGGATAATACAGTAGCCCCTCGTTATATCGCTCCTCGTTATATCGCTCATTCGGATATATCGCTCTTTTCTTTTGTCTCCCCCCCCCCCCAAAAAAAAAAAAAACTTTTAGTTCGAAACCATTTTTGAGAAAATATGTAAGGTGCTCAGAAAAGGTCTCTTTCTCATTTATTTTGTCATTAATGAACAAAACGAAGGTTCTTCTATTCTTCTGAATTCGCTCAAAAGAAGCAGCAAATTCCTGTCACCCAAACTTGCACACTGCAGAGACAGTTTGGAAACTACTGAACACTTTTTTTTTTGTATTGATACAATGAGTGAAACGCATCTGGTAAGAGTCAAGAAAACACACGCCCTAAAATCTAATGTTCGAATAAATGAATTTTTATGTATGTGCACGCATAATTTACTTGTATGCTGGATAGAAAACTATTTTTAATGACCTCGGTTATATCGCGCTTTCGGATATATCGCGCTTTTTTCTTGTCCTCCGAAAAGCGCGATGTAACGAGGGGTTACTGTATATTCAACAAAACCGTGCATTGAATAATTATTTTATAAATTACTTAAATTTTTAAAGCTTGTTAAACCTCTAAAACCAAGAATTTTTTATGATTTTTTGCATAAAAGGTCACAAATTATTTTCAAATCAATATATCTGAAAATGAATGTTCAAATTTTTAGGGGTAATTCCTGTGATCATTTAGCAAAAAGAAATTTTGAAACAAGTGCAAAAACAAAAAAGCCTTAGAGTTTTTAAAAAATTGAAATTTTCTTAATTTTTTTAAATTTTCAAAAAAAGTGAACACAATTTTTAATGCTTGAAAATACATTATTGTTTGTTTTTTAAGTGCAGAAAAAAAAATTTTGAAAGTGTTTCATTTTTCATGTAAATTTAAGATAATTGCTATAAAGGTACTGTGAACCCTTAAGCAAGGGCTTCATTTCTAACAAAGAAAGTGCGGGAGCCACGCAGCTTTTAAGGCTTATTTTACTATTATTAAAGTTCTCCTAAAAATGAGAAAAAAAAATAGTGCCTTAACTCAGCTCCCGCGAGCTTCCATACAAAGTAAGCCCTATATATTTGTTACATAATGAAAATATTTCAGGCGGCAAAGAGCATCTTTTAACCTAATAGTCTTGAATGAAGATGATATTAAAAAACTGAAAATGATACATAATGTTAAAATAGTTGCACTGCAAAAACATAAACTAAATTTTCATTTAAAACGCACTCGAATCTGCAAATTTTGGAGTAAAATGTGTTAAATAGATAAAAACTCTGCAGTTACAAAAAAGTACATAAGTTATTGAATGTAAAATAATGGTATAAAAAGGATTCTAAACGGGAAAGGAATTATTTATTTCGAGTTTTTTTTTTTTTTTTGAAAATTTCGAAGTTATTCGTAAATCATTTTTAAACAAGCTAACTAAATTTTCTCACGGAAAACATCCTTTGCCGTTTTATGAAACTAATATAGACTCTGTTCGATAAAATTTATAGATGTGAAGTATTACATGCTTTCATCCTTATATTTTTATCGGAATTAAAAGTCCGATTCGTTGAATTTTGCAATAATGGTTTTAACCGCGTAATAATTACCATTTGGAAATGGAATTTAAAAAAAAACCTTTGTTCAGAAATCACAAATGAGAAAAGCAATTTAACTAATCGACGTTGCAATCGCATTGCCTTTGGGCATTAATTACCTTGATTTTCTCGTTTATCATTTTTAACAATTTCCCATTTTCAGACATATTTGATTCATCTCTTCCTCTCCAATTGACGCCACTGAGTGACCCAGGCCTTCCACAGCTTGAGTTTTCACACAAGGTCTTGGTTCTTCGACAGAGATCATTGGTTCCAAGCATTTTGTATGAAATTTTGGGTTTTGGGTTTTATTGATGAAAACGAATTATATATTAAATACTTTGAAGATAAAATACTTTATTTCTAGAAAAATATAAATTTTTTTGGGTAAGTAGTTTAGATTGAAAGTTTCTTTCTTGAACTTTCTGTAACTATATATGAAAAGAGTGCATTGTACAAAACGAAAAAAAAAAACTCTGTAGCTCTGATGTCATTCCCTTGTACTAGCTGTACAATTGTATCAAATCTTTTTTTTTTCCTTTTTTGAAGCAGACAGTGTTTACATAAATTTAAAGACATTGTTCCAAAGATGTAATTATTGAGGTATCAATTTAAGTATTTTCTTTGTTTATTTTTTACTTTTTTGGCTTCTGACATTCTTTATCACCCCACTAAAATAAGCAATTATAATACTAGCTGTCGTGGCCGTCACGAAACTTTCTTCTATATCTATCTTATGAATTCCAGTTACAAAATAAAATACGTACTCGCCCGAATAATTGGAAACAGCACCAATTTCCCAATTATCGTAATAACCCTGCAAATGCAGAATCAATGAGCGAAATTGGAAATCATTACAAAAGCCTTGTTTAGATTAATTGCAAACATTTTATTTGTTAGTCAAAAGAAATTGGCAACAGTTAAAAATTTCAAATCATTGAAAGTTTTCAGCTGTTTTGATAATTAAATAGCGTGAAAGCGATTTTTTAATGAATTAATTTTTCGCATTGTTGACTAAGCGCAAAAATCACCCCACCCTCCCCCTGGGGAGATTGGCGCTAAAATTTATTCGATGCCTGTTTCCATAATGGGTTAGTGTTATTCCAAATTTCATTCAAATCGCAGCAATATTTCCCGAGATACAGTAGGTGCAATGACAAAATAAGCACTTTTGATTGCTCCACCCCCCTTTGAGATATGGACACACAAATTAAATCAGCATCTGTACTCAGTAGGGTCTACCTATGGACCAATTTTCGTTTGATTCCGCCGGTTACTTCCTGAGATATAGCAATCAACCCCGCGCAGAACACGTGCGATTGCTCCACCCCCCTTCGAGATATTGACAAACAAATTAAATCAACACCTGTACTCAGTAGGGTCTACCTATGGACCAATTTTTGTTTGATTCTGCCGGTTACTTCCTGAGATATAGCAATCACCCTCGCGCAGAACACGTGCGATTGCTCCACCCCCCTTCAAGATATTGACAAACAAATTGAATCAGCACCTGTACTCAGTAGGGTCTACCTATATACTAATTTTCGTTTAATTCCGCTGGTTACTTTCTGAGATATAGCAATCACCCCCGCGCAGATCACGTGCGATTGCTCCTCCCCCCTTGGAGGAATTCGCTAAAAAAAAGTCAGGTGCACCAGTTCACATGGTGGTACATATGTGCAAAAATTTTTGTTCGATTTCATGCAGTAGTTTTTGCTCTAGCGCGGCCACAAAAACTGGTCACACACATACAGACTCACACACAGACAGACAGACACACAGACAGACACACAGACAGACATTTTCCAAAAATGGTCGAAATGGACTCAGCGCACCTCAAAACGTGCAAATCCGTCAAAATTCGACATTCGAAAATTTTCACGAAACCAATACTTTCTTCTATATATTAGATATAGAAGAAAGTAATAAGCAATTATAAGAAAAAACTAGCTGTCGTGGCCGTCACGAAACTTTCTTCTATATCTATCTTATGAATTCCAGTTACAAAATAAAATACGTACTCGCCCGAATAATTGGAAACAGCACCAATTTCCCAATTATCGTAATAACCCTGCAAATGCAGAATCAATGAGCGAAATTGGAAATCATTACAAAAGCCTTGTTTAGATTAATTGCAAACATTTTATTTGTTAGTCAAAAGAAATTGGCAACAGTTAAAAATTTCAAATCATTGAAAGTTTTCAGCTGTTTTGATAATTAAATAGCGTGAAAGCGATTTTTTAATGAATTAATTTTTCGCATTGTTGACTAAGCGCAAAAATCACCCCACCCTCCCCCTGGGGAGATTGGCGCTAAAATTTATTCGATGCCTGTTTCCATAATGGGTTAGTGTTATTCCAAATTTCATTCAAATCGCAGCAATATTTCCCGAGATACAGTAGGTGCAATGACAAAATAAGCACTTTTGATTGCTCCACCCCCCTTTGAGATATGGACACACAAATTAAATCAGCATCTGTACTCAGTAGGGTCTACCTATGGACCAATTTTCGTTTGATTCCGCCGGTTACTTCCTGAGATATAGCAATCAACCCCGCGCAGAACACGTGCGATTGCTCCACCCCCCTTCGAGATATTGACAAACAAATTAAATCAACACCTGTACTCAGTAGGGTCTACCTATGGACCAATTTTTGTTTGATTCTGCCGGTTACTTCCTGAGATATAGCAATCACCCTCGCGCAGAACACGTGCGATTGCTCCACCCCCCTTCAAGATATTGACAAACAAATTGAATCAGCACCTGTACTCAGTAGGGTCTACCTATATACTAATTTTCGTTTAATTCCGCTGGTTACTTTCTGAGATATAGCAATCACCCCCGCGCAGATCACGTGCGATTGCTCCTCCCCCCTTGGAGGAATTCGCTAAAAAAAAGTCAGGTGCACCAGTTCACATGGTGGTACATATGTGCAAAAATTTTTGTTCGATTTCATGCAGTAGTTTTTGCTCTAGCGCGGCCACAAAAACTGGTCACACACATACAGACTCACACACAGACAGACAGACACACAGACAGACACACAGACAGACATTTTCCAAAAATGGTCGAAATGGACTCAGCGCACCTCAAAACGTGCAAATCCGTCAAAATTCGACATTCGAAAATTTTCACGAAACCAATACTTTCTTCTATATATTAGATATAGAAGAAAGTAAAAAGGGAAATGAAATTTATGAATTTTTCGTTACACGATTTTGCCGTTTTCTTGCTTAAATTTTGAGAATTTTATGAGCCCAGTTTTGGACTTCGCAAAAAAAAATTATAATTCCATCCCTTTTACTGACCAACCAACTGATAGTTAGAGATTTAGGTACAATAAAATTTTAGCAGTTTTCGAAAAAGTTTCGCCATTGCTACACTATGTTAAAATTTCATACAGAATTCAAATTTCCCTACTAAGATTTGTAACTTGCCGTGACCTACAATGGCATACGACTGGGATCACTCAGCATCCAATGTGGTTTTAAAAAAAAAAAAAAAATTCTTTCCCCTCTAGGAGCCATGGAGCAGGAAAAAGTATGCTCGACTTTGAAAGTAGTTTTTCCCGTTTGTGGTGGTAGTCAGACGAAGAGAGGGATTTCTTTTTTGTTGTTTAGAAGCTGTTTGTTTCCAACCGGTTATTTTGACGTATATGCGGTAATAATAATTTATGGTATGCAGATTCTTGCGTTGAGATGTCACGTGGGGCATATTCTCATTGAAAATCAGACAATGACTGAACTTTCCCTCTTTAACGATCGACTAATTCATTTTTTTTCCGCTGGGAATACGTGGACTTGTTTCAGTGAGCAACAGCATTTTATAAATTTGCATATCCCCAAAACTTGTCATCTCATCATCTTACTATACTATCAAAATAAGCCGGTGTCTTAGTGCATTGAGCTTTAGATCATCCATCAGCGGATTATTCGGTATGCGGATTAACCCATTTATGCCCAAGTTTTTATTAACAATTTTTTTCAATTTTTATCTGTTTAAAACTCTTACTTGGAATGGTTTACATACATTTTAGGCTTAAAATAGTTCGCCGTTGCCATATTTATTAAGTTATTTTACGTCCTGTTTATGGGATATTTTTCAGATATGTGATCAAAATACGACCTTACTTGACTGTACTTTTGCAAAGTAACATTAAAGATGGCATCTGTGATCAATTTTAAGCAAATCATTTTGAAATAGTTTAATTTTATGGAAAAAAACTTACTTTTCTGTGGCTACCCATGCTGGATCGTTGCTTGACTGATTTTTCTGAAAATAGCTGTCAATAAAATGAACTCTGATGTCCAAATAGTGGCTCTAACTGGTTTTCTTGAGAAGGAGGACTATTTAACTTGCGAAAAACAGCTTCAGTAAAAGGATATACCCATTACAGGTTTTTGTATGCAGGAACTAACAAGCGTCCTGTTTTTAGACTACTGGGCATAAATGGGTTCATGATAGTTTGACTGATTATTCCGGTCTTAGCGGATTTCCTGTATATTGGAAAACTTTTGAAAACCATTGAATTGAATAATACAGTTTGACTGATTATTCCGGTCTTAGTGTATTTCCTGTATATTGGAAAACTTTTGAAAACCATTGATTTGAAGTATAGTTTGACTGATTGTTCTGGTCTTAGCGGATTTCCTGTGCATTGGAAAACTTTTGAAAACCAATGAATTGAATAATACAGTTTGACTGATGATTCCGGTGTTAGCGGATTTCCGGTGCATTGGAAAACTTTTGAAAACCATTGAATTGAATAATACAGTTTGACTGATTATCCCGGTCTTAGAGGATTTTCTGTATAATTTAAAATTTTTGAAAACCATTGAATTGAACAAAACATTTTGACTGATTATGTAGGTCATAGTGGATTTCTTGTACATAGCACAACTTTAAAAAAACCATTGAGTTGAATATTACAGTTTGACGGATTATTCCGGTCTTATCGGATTTTTTTGTACATTGAAAAACTTTCAAAACCATTGAATTGATTTTTGCATCCTTACATTACCAAAATAATATTGAGAAAAATTGCAGCTGGTGTCAGAGATAACATTACGTGCGAATTTAATACATAGAAAATACACAGAAAATGTCAGGCGCATTTTATAATTTGTATTTTAAGTACAAATTGCGGAAAATTTAAATTTGCTTGTTTAAAATAATTCCCCCACCCCACAACTAAATTTGAGTTGAATGTTTCAAATTCACTAATTTCATATAACAGCAAGAGATGACAACGCCTCAAACATCTAAATTCCAGCTGGTGAACCGACTCGACAGCGATTTCTTCGCCATGAATTCCAACGATACTGACAAAAAACAAGAAAAAAAAAACCATAAGTATTAGAATTATCTTAATGGCTAAGTGGTTGGCGCTTTTTGAATGGAAATAAATAAACCAAAAGAGATAAAAATGAAAATAGACGATAAAAACTACTTTCATACATAAGATGTAGAAGAATACATTTTATAAAACTCTTTTCAATGCAAATGCCGATGGGAGAGAGAGATATTAAACTAAATAGCTTCAACACAGACTGCTTTAACATTCAAGTGGCATATCCGTCAACCTAGTGGTAGTGCATTTTTTTATTCTCTTTTTCATTATCTCATTTCTTCTGTTTCAAGAATAAAGTCTACTACAAATGTTTTGCAATAAGCTTTTTTTTTCTCTTTCTTTTTTTTAACTTGATTTTCCGAAATGTATTTTTTATAATCACTGGCGAAACCAGAACTTACCATCGAGGGAGAAGAGGGAGTTCATAACACTTCCTACTGGGATTGGCAATATTTGTTAAAATCAAGGACTATTGAAGGGGTAGACCCTCTCTCCTTCCTCTCCGTGCCACTGTATCAAATCCATGGAACTTGTGTAGGTGGAAAATTGTTTGGTTATTGTAAGAAATCATGTCTTTGATACGCTTTTATTAGTTTCACATGTGGGTTTGTATGTATGTATGTAACTCTGAATAAAAGATGAAATTCACGTTCTTTGCAAATATAAAAGTAATATTTTGAATGCTATTATTATTACTAAAGGCTAAACGTGTTGATACATTACAAGTGCATGTAAACTAAGCGGATATTCAACAGTTTTTAAACTGCTTTTTAGTTTAATTTACTTTATAAGCGGATTTTTTAGTTTTTTTTAAAACTATATTTAGGATTATTTTATCTCCAATTCACGTTGTACCTTTTTGCAAAGGTTTTATTTGATGCAATACAGAAGAAAGATCATTAAAGAGTGTTTAAGACGCTGACAAATTAATTTTCTAGTTTAACTTTAAATTCCCCACCTTCTTGTGGTTGTACCAAGGGCGGATCCAGAAATGTTCCAAGGGAGGGGCGAGTTTTTTTCTTTTTCACTTGCCCCTTTTTATTTTACCACATATTCTGCTACCCACATGTATATTACAAATATTTCGGTCTTCAATTTCGAAAAAAATCCAGATCAGAGCCCCGAATCCCAACCACTTCTCGTAGTATCATCGAAGATCATCTAAAATTGCCTTTTTTGTTGAACTTCTAAGTCGGAAACTGCTAGAGAAGAGTCGCTCAAGGGAGGGGCGATCGCCCCTATCGCCCCTCCCTTGAATCCGCCCCTGGGTTGTACCCTGGACAACGTTTCGTACGGCTTACTAGCCTAGATTTTACAGCATGCGATTGCGCAGACTATGTCACTGATTTCGGTCTTGCTTCTTTTGTATTTTTTATTCCTCTTAGTTCTCGTGATGTTCGTGATTTTATGTTACTTTCGCTTATTTTATGTGCCTCGACCATAGAGAAAAAAAACTTCAAGTTCTACTATTAGAAAAGGCTACGATTTTTTTTTTAATTTAATGAAATGCTGATAAGTTACCGTAATTTCAACCGAAAATAGTTTTAATTTTTCAGCCGACAGTCATTGAGTAGAAGTGTGTGTTTTACTCCACATAAGGATTGTGCCGTTGCTTGTCAAACCTTTTGTAACGTGTTCATATGCAACTTTATAAGTATATTTCTGCATGTTACCTACGATACCGTTTCTGTTGTATTTATACAGGTAAAAAATGCAAAACTGATTGGAAATGTTCCTATTTTAATTTAGTAAATTTGTGGAGTCCATAAGAAGTATGTATAGGGCTACATACACAATATTTCCCTACTTTGGTTGCAAAAAAATAAATCACTTCACAGATATGAATTGTAATTCTAAAGCTTGGATTCCCAAACTTTTTCGTACCCCAGGATGCCAGTCACTTTTCGTGCCAGTCACTTTTACAACCGCTGTTTCAGAAAGCAATGTTACTTGTTAAAGCAAATTGTATGCAATCAAAATCACATAATACCGTTGTATATTGTACAACGGTATTATGTGATTTTGATCCTTTGTTTAAAAGCTATTAATTTCAATCGATCCTCTTGCCATCAAATCAGTAAACATTTTCTCAAACTCTGCAGAAACAACTGACATTTTTCGTTTCACCCAGGTCTTCTTAATTTAACCGGGCTTGTTTTGGTTTACTTCGTAAATATTTAATATTACACATCAAAGACTTAATGAGTAAAATAAAACAACGTGTATAAAAGTACAAATAACATTTAAAATAGTTTAAAAAACTCAGCAAACAGCTGTTTCCTGGCTATCAAATTCAAACCTCTTCATCAGTATATAAAAAGAAGAGTGGTTTACTAGTCCAAGCCTACATTCAAGTGAGTATTCACTTTACTTTACTTGACTGTTGTCTAATTTTACTCATTTCGTAGTACAAAGTTTTCAACTGCTTTTTTACAATCAAAGACTGAAGCTTACAAACAAAGTTGCTTACCAAACTTTTATTTCAAATCTTAAATTTAGAAACACATAAAATAAAGCCAAAACTACTGAAAAATAATTTTTAAGAATACATAGCTTTCAAACATTTACAAAATTTTGAATGTTGTATTGCTTTGAAGGTTTCAAAATACGTTTTTTTTTCTTAATACATCACTGATTAATCAACAGCAAGCCTATGAAAAATACTATAACGAGATGAGTTGACTGTAACTTTGGTCCCTTCCCGGAAGGTGGTGGACTAGGTGCTGGTGAATTTTGAGGAGGAAAATACGTACCACCAACCATATTTGTCATTTCCTCTTTGTTTGTTTTTTGTGAAAGTGTCTGATTTTTTCTCAAAACTGTTGTCCCGGCTGTGTTCTTATTTTCTTTCATGGCGCTTTTGTTAGTCGTAGCTTTATCCTTAAACATTTGCTTTTTACTTGAAATAACACATCTTCCATTTCTGGTTGAAAAAAAAAGCATTTATTTCACAATTAAATAAAGCATAAAACTTATAGGTTACTTGCAACTTGAATATTGGTGATTCCAAATAAAGTAACAAATTTGCGACAATTACTTGATGACCAAAAGCTTGGTGATATATTGCCAAGTGGTCGCGCCAAATCATTTCACTTTAGTCTGCACTGAAATTAACACAGATTTACCCCAAAAAATGGGTAAAAGACCCCCTTGGGAACATTCGAATGCAACCACAAGGGCAGGTGCACAACTAGACCCCCTCAGAGCCTGCATACCAAAGTAGAAGCTACTACAGCATACAGTTTTTGAGTTACGTACATACGCACATACATACGTATACACAGACGGTTCGAGAAAACTCGTCGTAATTAACTCGGGAATGGTCAAAAAGGATTTTTAGACTGTTTATATGTTATTTAGGTACATATGTACGTGCTGAGATGTGAAAAAACTACTCAACATTCATTTTGGGGTGAGTAAAATCAAAATTTCGACCGAAATTTGGGTGAAATTTTTTTCGCAATCACAATACTTCCTTTACTTTGTAAAAGGAAGCTAAAAAGCCCATTTTGTCTGACCTTTACGGCCTTTGCCCTACGTACATCGCAATGAGTCACAGCTTGGGATATTTTAAGAAAGATTGATAGAAGAGAGGCGAGGGGCCGTTTCTGTTTTTATTCCTTAATCTACACTCTTTGTAAAATTTACGACCAATACTGAATTTATGGGCTGTGGTGGTTTCATTTTTAGGCGTTGGTCTCGTAGCTGGAAGATTCCGAGTTCCATTCCTGTCGGTCAAAGATCTTCTATGTTCACTAATGATGACTGGGGCACTTTAAATAAGTCGCGGTCACAAAGTCTTCTAAGTTCTCATTCCAAATCAATGCCTCTGGAGGTTGTGAATCAGAAGTTGCTCGGCTTCTGGTTTGTAATGCTTCCATCTAGAATGCGCTGTATGAGCTAAATCGGATTACTACCAGCGCTATGAAACGGAAGCCTTACCTTTCTGCCTTATTTCAGATAGCATCGTCTACACGAGCTCTGATACTGGACTGGTTTAAGCAACGCAACAGAGCTATACAACTTTCATTCAGCGTTTTAGGAACGCTTGTAAAATATCATCACATTTTGAAATCATCAATTTTTTTGCGATTATGAATTCGAAAGGCAATCAAGGAAATACATTTCCAATCATTAATCATCGAACAATTTTGCGTCGTTGTCATTCTTATTGAGCGAGAAATAAAATCCAAGCAACATTTTTTGAATGTAGGCATTTTTTTAGAGAAGATACCAAGTTCTGCTTTTAAAGATGGACTGACGAAAAATTGCTCCAAAAGATTTTGTAGGGTCAGGTGGGGTAAAATGGGTCAGGGGTAAAATGGGTCAGGCTCTTAAAAATTTCCTTAAAAATAGTGGAAATAATATTTTCTTTCTGCTTTGCCATTTTTATGTATTATGGACACCAGGCAATATTTTATATACAAAATTAGGTGCAACTTCCACTTCAAAGTTACAGACACTAGCGATTAAGTGTTTTTCTTAAAACATGCTTGACTGTGATCATTATAAAAACTTTTGATTTAAAAAAGGTGAAGTGGAAATACACATTAAGTTTTTAACCTACTGCTTAGAGCACATTTTCAGGAATAAATTCCTAAAATATTGAAGACAAAGTAGCAAAAATGAAATTTTCAGGGATATTAAAACATGCGTGGGGTAAAATGGGTCCTATTTCGCATTCGATTAGGCTTAGCATATACTAAAGAGCTAATTATATTTTTTCTTACTAATTCATGTTTCGTTGTCATGTATGTATGCACTAAATTAAAACAAGCAATATATTGCTTTGTCATTCTTTTTATACACAAATATATAAACTTATAGAGCAAAATAATTAAATTAAATCAAAAAGTCAATATTAAAAGCACAGCTTTATTCGATGAACTTCTTTCAGAAACTGTTGTAAAGAAGTTAAGCAAAAGTGACTTATTTTCGCCAAAGAAAGAAGCCTCGGCAACCAAATCATAGAAAAACATTCTACAGAGCTGAATTCAAATAATGCAGTTGAAGGAACGGCACCAACATTTAAGATCTCAACAAAAGTGAGGATGTTTCTTCGATATTGTAACAAGGCGAGTCAAGTATGTGTTTTATTTTTATGCATATTTAAACTTCTATTATAAGCCCAATTTCTCCTATGCACTAATAACCAAAAGTAAAGAGAAAACAGTAAAAGATAACAGAGGAGAAAATTACACACATGCAGAAAGAAACTTGTGAAATTTCAACTCGATAATATTGAAAAGACTGCATACTGAAGAGTCTAGAGATAAAAAATCAATTAAACTGACACACATACACAAAACTAAATAAATAATAAAAAAACCTTTTCTGTAAAAGAAATTTATAACTGAATCAAAATGCATTATAGCAACCTTTAACAGTTTGAAAATGGGAACAAGTTAAGTTTTTGGGGAAAATCTCAAAAAAGTATATTTCCATGCCATCATTCTTCATCACAATGTAGAATAATGTGCAATGAAATTTTAAAATACAGTAAAGATTCTTTGTTTCCGGAGAGAGATGATGTTTGGAATTTTTTTCATCGTCAATAGTGCTAGACATTTCTGGCCCTGAAATAAAGCAATAGGACAATATTTCTTTCTAAAAATGCTTATGTGCTAATTGCTTTCTCATTAATGAACAAAAGTACAGAATTACTATTCAACAAATCATAAATTAAATCTTTTAAGCCCTGACTCATTTTATCCCACTAGTGACCCGTTTTAACCCATGCTATGGGATAAAATGGGTCTTTGACAACACATTTTCCAAATTATTTATCGGTATCAATATTTTGTTTTTTCCGAGATATTTCACTTTAAATGTCACAAGGAAATCATTTGCATATCTTGAGCAGTTTATTCCCTGGTTGAATTAATATGTTTTTTGCTGTCAAAGCCTGATTCCTTTCTGACAAATTTTACCCCACCTGACCCTATATCATAAGTCCTTAAAGGCCTAAACTAGTCATGTAACCAAAAGTAAACATCAGAGAGCTAATCATACCGACAACATAATTCATCAAACTTTAATTCAACATTTAAACTTTTAAAAGTACATAAAATGAAGCCAAAGCTGCAAAAAAGAATTTTAAAGAAGGCATAGCGTTTAAACACTTATAAAACTTTGCATTTGGTCTCGCTGTATGCTTTCAAAAACATTTTTTTTAAATATTTAACAAACGATTACCAAATAATAAACAACAAAGCCATGAAAAACACCATGGCAGAAGTTGACTTTAATGTTCTTCCCATGCCGGCAGGTGGTGGATTCATTATTTCGTCAGAGGGGTGAGTTTTGTCAAGTGTCTGGTTTTTTCTCGAAACTGTTGTTTCAAATGTCTGCTTTTTACTTGAAATTACGCATCTTCCATTTCTGGTTGGAAAAAAGGATTTCTTTTGCAATTAACAAAAGCACATAAAAAACAATAACTTTGTGTACTGAAGACAAAATCAAATAGTTAAGATAACGTTTTTTTTACGACTCAAAGTAACAAATGAACAAATAAATAAAATAAAATAAATACCAAAATAAAAAGTGTAAAAAAAAAAAAAAAAATCCGTCAAAGAGTTGTCAAACAGGAGCGCCCGGATGGGAGGTCACAAATTTTCCTTATTCGGCACATTTTACTGACGATTCGGCAATTTGAAGATAAAATTACAACAGTGAGGTTGTTTGTTCTTTTCAATTTTAAAACTTGTTTTTTTTTGTGTCTAATATTTTTTCTCATTACATGTTATGCATGTACGGCAGGTGTGCATGCTTGAATTTTATCATTCGATGAAATTATAACTTCATTCGGAAAATTGATAACTTACCCCTCCCAAAAATTTCATTTCGGGGAGCCCCTGATGTCAAAATTAAAAATTTGGTGATAACTAGTACAAATGGTGGAAGAAATTCTCGTCTGTTTGGGCCAAGAGATGGCAATAGTAGGGGCGTCCCACTAAAGGTGGGATAGTCATGGCACAGACTGGAGACATGAACTTTCCCATGCTTACCCTTTTTTCGGGTAAGAGGGAACAGTAATTGGCGTTGAGTTGAGTTGTGTACTTTCGTAGTAGTTTTGCACAGGTATTCCAACTCAAATCCGTGCTAATAACAAATTGCTATTTTCACTAGATTCCCAAAATGAGGTAAGCACATACATGTAGCATTAAAGATGTATTGCCAGAAATCGGTTCCATGGTCAAACGCGACATTCCGGTAAAAAGGCATGAGTCTAAAAAATCTGGTAGGGACCCCACACTACTTCCTTTTACGCATAAATTTCTTAGTAGATGCCTTAAGTGTTAAAATAGTGCTTGGAGCGAGCAAGATAACAATTCAAACATTTACTCCCCGAGTTTGCGACGAAACTGCAAAAAAATGTTTTACAATGATTAATTTTCTAAATATCGCTAATTTCAACATCATAAAGTAGATTTTTCGCAAATTATCGCCAATATCGCCAAATTGAACCAAAATTCAAAAAATAATATTTTTCGCCGACTTGGAGATATGTCGCCAAGTTTGCGTCAAACACTTGGCGACCAAAAGCGTGGCGACATATCGCCAAGTCGTCGCGCCGATTCATATCACTTGAGTATGCATTGAAATTAACACTGAACCCCAAAAAAGGGGTAAAAAACCCCCTTGGGAGCATTCGAATGCAACCACAAGAGGAGGTGCACAACTAGACCACCGTCAGAGCCTACATACCAAACGAGAAACTTCTACGGCATATAGTTTCTGAGTTTTGCGACATACATACGCACATACATACACTGCTCGACATTGAAAATGCAACACCAAGAAGGAGTGGTCAGAAATTCATGCAAGTTTTACCGTAGACGCACGTCACTGAGTTATGCAAATGATATGAAATGCGCAGCTCTCCGACGCACGTGAAGTAAGATATAAGAGAATGAAGTTGAAAAGTGGGCTATGTTCATGTTGGTTTTTCTGCCAGACTAATTATCGGAGAAATTTGGTTTTTGCCTCGAAAGATACGTGTGATAGGAGGAAATG